>VWYK01008062.1:0-13427 GCA_013399775.1 Semnornis frantzii | reverse complement strand
CCCGCCGCCGCGTTCCGCCGCCACCGCAGGCCCGGGCCCGGCGGGAGGCCTGCAGCTCCCCCCGCCCCGCCCCGGTGTGGAGGGGCCGCAGGGCCGCTCTGTGCTGCCAAGTCGCACGCAGCGAGAGGTGACTCGTCCGCGTCGGCCGCTCCTGCTCTCCTCCCCTGTTGCGGACAGGCCAAGCTCTCACCCTCCCATGGTGAGGCTTGACTTTCGGCCCTCACACAGTCCCTGCTGCCCTGCTCCGGCCTTGGCGGCAAACCCAAGGCAGGAGGCTCACCCCTTAGCGTCCCCTCTCCGTCAGGTACCAGCCACCTGGAGAAATGCAGGACCCAGAGAGAGCACAGACACCTTTTTGGCCTCCAGACACTGCTGGTGCCTGGGGAGCCATCTCCGTCGGCTACAGACCCTCGCAGCCTGCCCCACGGCTCCTCTGGGGCGTGGTTACAAAAAACAGTCTTCTAGGCATGGACATTTGCAATGTTTCTCGGACACCTGAATTTTGAACTGTGAAAATCTGCCAGAGTCCACAGACTGGTCTGGGTTGGAAGGGATCTCCAAAGGCCATCCAGTCCACCCCCCTGCAGTCAGCAGGGACATCCTCCACTAAATAGGTTACTTACAGCCTTGTCCAGCCTCACCTTGAAGAGCTCCAGGGACTGGGCCTCAACTACCTCCCCAAGCAACCTGTTGTTGCAGCCTCCTGGTGCAGAACTTGTTCCTCACATCCAATCTCAATCTGCTCTGCTCTCATTTCAAACCATTGCCCTGGTCCTGTCCCTGCAGGCGTTAGCAAACAGTCTCTCTGCAGCCTTCTTGTAGCCCTTCAGGTGCTGGCAGGCTGCTAGTAGGTCTGCCTGGAGCCTCCTCTTCTCCAGGCTGCCCACCCCCAGCTCCCTCAGCCTGTATGACTGTAAGAACTAGAATAATATACAGGGGTTGAAATTTAATAGCAATGATTACAAGAGTTCCTCTTTATTTGTGACCTCGATGACTGGAAGCAGCTGTGGTGAGGACAACTACAGCGAGTGGTTGATCACAGAATGCTTCCTCTTTCTTATATACAGCACAGGAATGCAAATCCAGAACTCATGGTGAATAAGGAGAGACAGAAATAATCTCAAATACTAAGTAACGTTGAGCAGATGATTGCTGACCACTAGAGGGAATCATAGGAGTGGAGAAGGAACTGGATTTACTCTGATAAATGCTTTGCTGCCTCTGCTGTTCATAGAATTCATAGAAGCCCAGAATGACAGAATGGCTCCGGTTGGAAGGGACCTCAGAGTTCATCTCCTCCAGCCTCCCCACCACCGGCAGGGACACCTCTCAGCTGGACTCAGCTGTTCAAAGCCTCATCGAGCCTGGTCTTGAACACCCTCAGGCAGGAGGCAGCCACAGCCTCCCTGGGCAGCCTGTGCCGGAGTCTCACCACCCTCACAGTGAAGAAGAAGAATCTGAGGTTGGAAGGGACATCGAAGATCCTCCAATCCATCCTTTCAGGCTAAGGACATAGTTTAAATGAGATGGCCTAGCACCCTGTCCAGCTGGGTCTTGACACTCTCTAATGGGTTTTATGCCCACAGTTTAAAAACTATTGAGACAGGACAGCACTTTATTCATGCTGAAGTTGGTGGAAGGAGCTTATATGAATCAAATTTAAAGCAGATCAGTGACAGATTACGCTACTGAAAGAACTTACTTTAAAATCATTTCAGTTAATCCAGATGAAACCTGTCCAGGTTTCCAATCTGTACAAAAGCACTTGTCATTCTTTTAAGTTCCTGAGAAGAGGAACACTGTTCTTCAGACTTCCTGATAGTTAAGCAACTCCTGTTTGCTTGGTTAAAAACTTTAACATTAAATTGCTTTTAAAACTCCTTTTTGTATCCTTGTAGAGCTGGAATGCAAGTTCAAATAGATCTGTGTAAAAATCACATCAGTCTTGCAATTAAATTAGATGTTAATGATGGGCACACTCATTTCAGTGAACCTGAATGGATTTGTACTAGCTCCAGGAACTCTGCCCCTCAATTTAAGGGATGTCCCAAATTCAAGAGAGACAGAGATCTCCTGGGGAGAGTCCAACAGAGCTATGAGGGTGATGAAGGGACTTGAACATAGAATCACAGAACCATAGAATCAGTCAGGGTTGGAAGGAACTGCTAGGATCATCCAGTTCCAACCCCCTGCCATGGGCAGGGACACCTCACACTAGATCAGAGCCTCAGCCAGCCTGTCTTTAAACACCTCCAGGTACAGGGCCTCAATCACCTCCCTGGGCAACCTGTTCCAGGGTCTCACCACCCACATGGTGAAGAACTTCTTCCTAACATTCAGTCTGAATCTACCCATTTCTAGTTTTGTTCCATTCTCTCTAGTCCTGTCACTACCTGACAGCCTAAAAAGTCCCTCCCCAGCTTTCTTGTAGGCCCCTTAAGATACTGAAAGGTCACAATAAGGTCACCTCAGGGCCTTCTCCAGACTGAACAGTCCCAACTCCCTCAGTCTCCTCGAGCAGAGGTTCTCCAGCCCTCTGATCATCCTCGTGGCCCTTCTCTGGATATGTTCCAGCACATCCATATCCTGTAATCCATATCCACATCCATATCCATGTAACAGGGGCTCCAGAACTGGATGCAGTACTCCAGGTGAGGTCTCACCAGTGCAGAGTAGAGGGGCAGGATCACTTCCCTCAACCTGCTGGCCACACTTCTCTTGATGCAGCCCAGGCTCTGGTTGCTCTCTGGGCTGCAAGTGCACACTGCTGGCTCATGTTGAGCTTCTTGTCCACCAGCAGCCCCAAGTCCCTCTCCTCAGGGCTGCTCTTCAGCCAGGCACTGGCCAGCCTATATTGGTGCTTGGGATTGCCTTGACCTAGATACAGGACCTTGCACTTGGTCTAGTTGAGCCTCATGAGATTGGCTTGGCCCAGCTCTGCAGCCTGTCCAGGTTCCTCTGGATGGCATCCCTGCCCTCCAGTGTGTCAGCCACACCACACAGCTTGGTGTCATTGGCAGACTTGCTGAGGCTGCACTCAGTGCCACTGTCCATGTCACCGACATCTCTGCTGCAAAGGAAGACTGAGAGCCCTGGGCTTGTTTAGTCTGAAGAACTAAAACTGAGAGGGGACCTGATCAAAGTCTATCAATACCTGAGGGGTGGGTGTCAAGATGAAGGTGCCAGGCTCTGTTTAGTGGTGGGCAGTGATAAGGCAATGAACAGGGACAAGCTAGAACATAGGAGGTTCCACCTCAGCACGAGGAGGCATTTGTGTATGGTCTGGAGCAGGCTCCCAGAGAGGTTGTGGAGTCTCCTTCTCTGGAGACTTTCCAAACCCACCTGGATGCATTCCTGTGCAGCCTGCCCTGGGTGATTCTGCTTTGTTGGGGTGGGAGGGAGGATCGCACTGGATGATGTCCAGAGGTTCCTTCCAGCCCCTAACATTCTGTGATTCTGATGAATCTTTTGTTTTAAAAATGAGAAGGTGATTTGATCTCTAGGTGCTGAGTGAGCACTTGTTTGCAGAAGAGGCTTCTGAGTACTGCTAATAATTTTGTGGACATTATTTCATTACAAATGAGAAGCCTCAAACTAGCACAAAATATTAAGTGAGCAAAAAAAAAAATACAGACCTGCAGTTAAGTCTGGACCCTGCCACAGCAAACATTCAGCCTGGCAGGACAAAGCAATTAATTTTCCAAGTTCATATTTCTCATTCCTTTAAAAATAAACTGTGCCCATTTTGCTCTTCAGCCCATATGGCATGAATCATCTCAGTGAAGCCTTCATCACACCATGATTTACATGACATTGTTTCTTAGGAGTTAAGTGGTGGGGCTTCACTGTGAAAAGCTTCATCTATTACAGCTGCACTATGGTCTCTCTCCCTTGCTTCACTGAAAGGGAACTTTATTCATCCTTGGGAAGGTGCTTCAGGTGTTAAAAAAAATAGTTAAGAAATAATAAACATAATCATCCTCTCCTGAACTAATAAAATACAAGTATCAGAATATCTGCCCTAGTTAAAAGACAGGAAAGATGGGATATGATGGAAAGACCAAGTGCAAGGTCCTGCACCTGGGTCAGGACAGTCCCAAGGCACCAATATAGGCTGGGCAGTGACAGGGTTGAGAGCAGTCCTGAGGAGAGGGACTTGGGGGTGCTGGTGGATGAGAAGCTCAACATGAGCCACCAGTGTACACTTGCAGCCCAGAAAGCCAACCAGATCCTGGGCTGCATCAGGAGAATGCAGCCCCTCTACTCCTCTACTCTGCTCTAGAGGTGAGACCCCTTCTGGAGCACCTTGTCCAGTTCTGGAGCCACTATTACAAGAAAGATCTGAATGTGCTGGAATGTGTCCAGAGAAGGGCCACAAGGATGATCAGAGGGTTGGAGAACCTCTGCTATGGGGACAGGCTGAGAGAGTTGGGGCTGTCCAGCCTGGAAAAGAGAAGGCTCTGAGGAGGCCTTATTGCGGCCTTCCAGTATCTGAAGGGGGCCTACAAGAAAGCTGGGGAGGGATTTTTTAGGGTGTCAGGTAGTGAAAGGACTGGGGGGAATGGAGCAAAACCAGAAGTGACTAGATTCAGATTGGATGTTAGGAGGAAGTTCTTTACCATGAGAGTGGTGAGACACTGGCACAGGTTGCCCAGGGAGGTGGTGGCAGCCCCATCCCTGGACGTCTTTAAGGCCAGGCTGGATGTGGCTGTGAGCATCCTGGTGAGGTGTCCCTGCTCATGGAAGGAGAGTTGAAACTGGCTGATCTTTGAGATCCCTTCCAACCCTGACAATTCTATGATTCTATGAATAGCTTACTTCTAAAAAAAACCTCAACAAATCAAAACATCATAAAGTGGCAAATGTTGGGTCTTGAATGTAAAGCTGAGACTTTCAAAGTATGAGACATCCCTTCCTCTGGGGCTTGACTCACAAGTCATACTTCACAATTTGCAGCAAAACTGGAGTCTTAACATATTGGGATAAAGATTTGTAACAAGCTTCCATCTGTTAACTGAGCAAGTTGGCTTGGTCTGAACATGCTTGCTGCTTTAATAAAGAGCCAGTGTTGCATCTCAAACCACAGCTTGCCAAGGAGGTTGCAGGAGGTCAGGAGGTTGCCCTAGTTGTGGCCAGTCCTGACCTGTTTAGCTTGCTTGTATATTTGGAGGAGCCTATGCCACAATGGGGATCCAACCTCACCAGCTTGTGCCTTGGGAGAAAGGCAGAGCCCTGCCATTGAGGAAGGGTGAGCTGAGAAGTGACCTCAGGTAGTTCTTTGACTAATGCATTAGGGTTGGAGTTAGAATTAGGGTGAAGGGTTAGGGTTAAGATTAGGCCATTAGTGTTAGGATTAGGGTTAGGCCATTGGATTTAAGGTTTGGCCACTAGGGTTAGGATTATGCTTGGGTCATTTGGCCATTAGGGTTAGACAATTAGTGTTAAGATTAGGCTGTTAGGGTTATGATTAGGCCTTTAGAGTTAGGGTTGTGGTTAGGATTGCAACTACTTTTAGGGTTAGAGCAAAAGAGATCACAGAATCACAAAATCACAGAATGTTAGGGGTTGGAAGGGACCTGGGAAGCTCATTGAGACCAAACTCCCTGACAGAAGAGGATCACCTAGAGCAGATCACAGAAAAAGTGAACACAGTGAAAAAATTCCTCCTCATGTTTCCATGGAACTTCCTATGCCTCAACTTCAACCATTGGCCCTTGTCCTGTCCTTGGGCACCACCCAGCAGAGCCTGGCTCCATCCTCCTGGCACTCACCCTTTACATAATTATAAACATGAATGAGGGTAGCCCTCAGTCTCCTCCAAGCTCAAGATCCCAGCTCCCTCAGGCTCTCCTCATTTAACAAAGTTCTGTCTTGGTGGAATTCTGTCATCTCCTTGCTCTAAATCACTGTAACTGTGCTGTGGAAAGGCCTGTAGTGGGCACCACACTGGAGAGGCCTTGTGCTAACCAGCACAGCCTCCCTTTGTGAGCTAGGGAGGCCACCCCACACCTGAAGGTTATAAAAGGACAGGGACCTCTTGTGTCCACGCTGTTGCATCTACCACAGAAGCCCTTGCTGGAAGTACACACACCACTGAAGAACTTGGACTAACCCTGTGAAGATGCTGCTGGATCCAAGGCTGGTGATGTCTGTCTTTCTCTCTTGCATTTTTATCTCACTTTCTCTCCTTTTCCTTCCCATTTCCCTCTCCTCTTGTCTAACCCAGTGCAAATGACAGAGATCTTTCACACAGCACTCCTTGAATCAGAGAGAGTTCATTAGCCATTTGGTGTCAGTTCACTTTCATTTACTCCAAGGGAATTTCTGAAGTTAGCACAACCTCCCTGCTGCTCCCTCAGGAAATTGGGTTGTGACATCATGTTGTGGGTGAAAACTTAACAAACATTCCCTCCAAGTTATCTGGCTGACACATTTATCCCAGCACTCACTGCTGCCAAACTGCCTTTCCTTTCTGATCACTGCGTGTGAGAGCAGGGAAAATTAATTCACAATATCCTCAATGGTTTTCTCTGGACAATGGGCAGCAAATTAATAACCTGTTGTGCTTATGGTCATTAATAATGACTGAAACAATCTAAAGAGGAGAGACACAGCAGGAGGGTGGGAGAAGGCTCATGTGTGGTATACATTCTTTTTGATCATTATATATATATGAAGTTAAAGTAAAGCATCAGTAAAGTTAAGATGAATGCTTGTGGCCCACTGTGAAGCCTGCAAAAAGCCATCAGATCAGAATGGGAGAGGTTACTTGGAAAAAAAAATGTTAACTAACTAAAGAGGTGAACTAAATAGAAACAGCTAGAACAGCTGAGTACAAGTGCTTTGTGACCCAAGTCTCTCAAGTCCCTAGTGAGGAGTATCCAAAGGAGGAAGTGATGAGGACTTGGACCTGATGGAGAGGGTCCAGAGGAGAGCCACAAAAATGATCAGGGGGTTGGAACATGTCTGCTACAAGGACAGGCTGGGGGAGCTGGGGGTGTTCAGCCTGGAGAAGAGAAGGCTCCAGGCAGATGAGGACAGGACAAAGGACAATGGTTTGAAATAAGAGCAGAGCAAGTTGAGATTGGATGTGAGGAACAATTCTGCACCAGGAGGCTTCTGGAACACTGTAACCATTTGCTTGGGGAGGTAGTTGAGGTCCCACCCCTGGAGATACTTGAGGTCAGACTCACATAATCACAGAAACATTGGGGTTGGAAAAGCCCCTCAGGATCACCAAGTCCAACCAATATTCCTACTCTGCAAGGTGCTCCCTAAACCATGTCCCCAAGCACCACATCCAACCAACTTTTAAACACATCCAGGGTTGGTGACTCAGCCACCTCCTTGGACAGCCTGTTCCAATGCCTGGCCACTCTTGCTGGGAAAGAGCTCTGTGACAGAGCCCTCAGCAGCCTGCTCTAGTAGCTGTCCCTGCTTTCTGCAGAGGTGGTTGGATTGAATGACTTTTGGAGGTCCCTTCCCAACCAAACATTATCTGGATGCTGGCCTCTAGCTCATGTCATTAGAGATTCTTTTACAATACAACAGGAAATAAAACCAAACAGTTGTCAAGTTTGTTTCCATTTCACCTTCTCTGTTTCCTCCACCCCAGCTCACCAGCTTCTCCTGCATGCTTTCCTGGGGTGTTTGATGCAGACTTTTCCCTCCTCTCCATCTCAGCTTTGTCTTGTCCCAGTTCCCCTGTTGAATTTCAAGAGATTGCAAAGCATGGGAAGCACTAAGAGTTCAGTGAAACAGCTGCTTAATCAATCCAATCTCCAGAGAGGAGTTGAGCAGACATGGCTGATGTGACACAAACCTCAGTGTGAAGCTTTTCAGCCCAAATGATTGAAGTCAGAAGCAATAAAACTGGGTCTGACATGGCCTTCAATGCAGACAGTCCTCTTCTGGTGGGACAGGGGATACAAACACAGGTGTGTGCACACATGCAGACATATACACATGTGCACAGGAGCAAGGAGGTCACTGAGGTGCAGCTGAGTTTGGGGGTAGGTTTTTGTTCTTGGGCACCTTCTGAAATGATTCACCTGTGTGCTGCTTTGTACACAATTTCTTAACCTAATTCTACAGGATTATCCTGGGGGGGAAAAAAAAAAAGAATGTATTTTTAGAAAGCTTATTTTGCTTTGCCTTGAACTGTAGGCCTTTATTATTTATTTATTTTCACAAGGAACTCAGCCTTTTGGTTTTCTTTCACCCCTCTCACCCTCTCTGTTGCTATTCCTTGAGCGCTGTGGGTGGCCGAGGAAGCAGTGAACATCATATCGTGTCACTTAGCAACCTGATGCTCATAAATAGCAACAATCCTTTTCCTAATGGCTATTTATCCCCATCAGGAAAAGTACTTAGACCCAGTCCATGCTGACAGTGCCAAATTCTTCCAGTGTATTCTTTGCTGATGCTTCCCCTTTTGAGGATCCAATTCTGAAGGCTAACATATGGCCGAGGCTCTTAGAAGGCTTCTGGTGCATTTGGAGAGTGTCTAGAGACAAGACAAGGGGCAATGGTTTGAAGCTGAGGCAGAGCAGGGTTAGGCTGGAGCTGAGGAAGAAGTTCTTTAGTGTGAGGGTGGTGAGACTCTGGCACAGGCTGCCCAGGGAGGCTGTGGCTGCCTCCTGCCTGGGGGGGTTGAAGGCCAGGCTGGATGAGGCCTTGAGCAGCTGAGTCTAGCCGAGAGGTGTCCCTGCCCATGGTGGGGAGGTTGGAGCAGATGAGCTCTGAGCTCCCTTCCAACCAGAGCCATTCTGTGACAGTAAATTAAATTGCTGAATATTTCCTTTGCTACTCAAACACTTCCAGAATTAGTGTTAGAAACCAGGCCTAGGCTTGGTTCATTCCCTTACTAACTTCCAAAATATTTTGTGCTACAGCAGGCCTACAAAGGTGCACCCTAACTCTGTGTAGTTTAGAGCATTTACACGGGGAAAGAATCATAATTGCTGGGTGGGGCTAACTTTAAAATGAGTTCACTAACTTTATAGGATGGAATATTTGATTTTTTTTACTGCCTTGCTACCAGAAAGGTTGGAAAAATCAACAAGCTGTTCTAGGATGCTGTGATGCCTCTGAGCTTACTGGTGACACGAAATGACAGCCATTGTTAGAACCACTGAAGCTCTTTAGGAAGTCTCCTCTCCCTTTTCTCAAACGTCTGCATTTCACAACTCTCAGATGACCTCAACATGAAATCAGAAGAGTCATCCATGCCTGTGGGGAATACTCAGGAAGCTCGGAAAATTTCAAGTTCATTCAGAAAGAATCTGGGGGGATTTTTTGGTGTCCTCTTAAGGATAATCCTGTCAGATACTGACTCTGCTGCCCTTGCCAAGCGATACATAGCTGCCACTAGCAGCACACATTCACAACAAGTCTTAAGGCAGAAACCAAAAATCACAGAGTCACAGAATTGTCAGAGTTGGGACCTCAAGGAACATCCAGTTCCAAGCCCCCTGCCATGGGCAGGGACATCTCACACTAGATCAGGTTGCCTAGAGCCACATCCAGCCTGACCTTAAAGACCTCAGGGATGAGGCTTCCACCACCTCCCTGGGCAGCCTGCTCCAGCGGCTCACCACCCTCACGGTGAAGAACTTAATGTCTAATTAATTCCTAATGTCTAATTTAAATCTGCCCTCTTCTAGCTTGGATCCAACGCCCCCCCCTCTAGTCCTTTCACTACCTGACACCCTAAAAAGTCCCTCCCCACATTTCTTGTAGCCCCCTTCAGATACTGGAAGGCCACAATAAGGCCTCATCAGAGCCTTCTCCAAACTGAACCACCCCAACTCTCTCAGCCTGCTCTCATAGGAGAGGTTCTCCAGCCCCCTGGTCATCCCTGTGGCCCTTCTCTGGACATGTTCCAGCACATCTTATAAACTAAGAAAAGTAGAACAGTGAAACCTTGCAAAAAAACCCAAAAATTGCTTAGGAAATACAGAAAACGATGCAACCACCTGGGCCCAGCTTGTGACCAAGGAGATCTCTGTTTGAGAGCACAGAAAAAAAAACAGACAAACCAGATTGTGTCTGTACTGCATCAGTTCCCCCCTCCCTACCATGTAGCTGTTCCTTAAAGAGCTGGGGGCTCTGTGACTGAGAAAAGGGAGCAATGTCGGGGAAGCCAAGACACTGCCAGCATGTGTATGTGTGACAGCTACCACCACGTCCTCCAGCTGCTCTGGGATTGCTCTTCTGCCTCTCTTTGCATTGCTAATCCACAGAGAGAGGAACTATTGGCTAAATGACACAATAGGGAAAGGTACCTGGGTTTCTTGCTGCCTTTAATGCTTTATTAGATTAAAAAAAAAACAAACAAACAAACAAAAAAAAACCCAAACAAAACTATGGAACAGAGAAGTAGAGAAAACTGCCTTTTTAGTTCACTCATCCTTTTCCTGCTGTGGAGCTGCATTTCATTTCTGTAAAAATCCTAGAACAGCTTAGGCTGGAAAGGACCTCAGAGCTCATCTGCTCCAACCTCCTCACCATGGCCAGGGACACCTCTCAACTAGACTCAGCTGCTCAAGGTTTTCAACACTCCCAGGAAGGAGGCAGCCACAGCCTCCCTGGGCAGCCTGTGCCAGAGTCTCACCACCCTCCTACTGGAGAACTTCTTCCTCAGCTCCAGTCTAACCCTGCTCTGCCTCAGCTTCAGACCATTCCCCCTTGTCCTGTCTCTAGACACCCTGATGAAAATCCCTCTGCAGCCTTCCTGCAAGATCCCTTCAGGTCCTGGCAAGCAGCTCTAATGCCCCCCTGGAGCCTTCTCTTCTCCAGGCTGCACACCCCAGTGGTGCTTAATCAGCAGCTCTTGAATAGTCTGCTAAAACCTTTACACTCACCTGAGAGAGAGAGGCAGCCACAGTGATCCTGTAAGAGACTGCTTTTTCCCACAAGCAAAGACAAAGCATGGGATTTGCTGGGAATTCTGCAGCCTGAGAAAATGAAGGAGATGATGGCCTCTGCAAGTGCATGCTTCACTCCTTGCCAACAGGAGGTGATGCTGGCATCTGTTTTCAATCAGAAAATCACAGCTTTACCACTACAGCCATGAGGTGGTTACTTGAAGAAACCTGAACACTCAGGATAAGTGCTGGATGGAGACCTAGGAAGAGCAAGACCTTAGCCTGATATCCTAGGCTGGCAACTACAGGGTTAAAAAATCCTCTGGGGACTAGAAGATTGTTATTCAATCCCATAATTCTGCTATCTCTTCATAAACTCAGGGTGAGGCCAGCTCACTCTCCTTCCCTCTCCCTCCAGCCCTGTGTTGGGTGGGAGCTACTTTATTGGGACGAACATGTGAGGAGCAGGCCTGGTTTGGGGCCTCCAGAGGCTGTGTTTAGGCCTATGGATGGCAGAGGCTTTGGGGGAGGATTGGAGCACTGGGGATGACAGATTTAGTTCTGGGTTGGGAGAAAATTCAAGGTCACCATGGATGTTGTATCTGCTCTGTAATTTCTTTCTGTATCTCTCTTTCCACATATAATTCTGTTTTCTCTCCAGTTCATTTGAGAGCTTCATTCTGTTGGCTCTTTAGAAACCACACCACCTGATTAATTCCCAGCATATTTTGGTGTGCTGGCAGTGTACCTCATGCAACCTAGGAGGCAAATCCCATCCTGGGCTGCATCCAGAGCAGTGTGGGCAGCAGGGCAAGAGAGGGGATTCTGCCCCTTTGCTCTGCTCAGACCTCACCTCCAATCCTGCCTTTAGTTCTGGTGTCCCCAGCAGAAGAGGACACAGAGCTGCTGGAGAGAGTCCAGAGGAGGCCACAAAGGTGACCTAGGGCTGGAGCAGCTCTGCTGTGAGGACAGGCTGAGGGAGCTGGGGGTGTTCAGCCTGGAGAAGAGAAGGCTCCAAGCAGACCTAATTGCAGCCTGCCAGGGCCTGCATGCAGCCTACAAGAGGGACTGTTTGCAAGGGCCTGGGTGATAGGACGAGGGACAGTGGCTTCAAAGTAGAGCAGAGCAGATTGAGATTGGATGTTAGCAACAAGTTCTGCACCACGAGGGCGCTGCAACACTGCAACAGGCTGTCCAGGGAGAGGGTTGAGGCTCCATCCCTGGCGAGGCTCACTGCGGCTCTGGGCAATCCGATCTAGTGGGGAATGTGGAGTTGGACTGAATGAGCTTTGGAGATCTCTTCCAGCCCATCCCATTTCACGATTCTATGATCCTGATGCCTCTGTTTGTCTGTCCAACAGACAACATATACAATATTTAGGTACTGAGTGACTTTAGCTGCCTTTTTGTGTTGAGTAGATGGGGAAACTGAATGTGTCTGTGAACAGTTACAGAGGTACTCGAGTTAAAACTTCCTGCTCTGAATGTTTTCCTCAATCCCTGTGAGCTTGAGCTGGCTGCCCATGAAATGGGAACACTGTCACAGCCTGATGGCCCAGGTTGTTGTGAAGATAAGGTACTGCTGAGACTGAGCATGCAGGGGCAGTAAGTCTGTGTAGGGAGGGAAGAAGCTTAAGGTACTTAACAGAGTAATACACTTTCTTGAGCTCTACATTCCAGGAGGAGAAAACACATTTTCAGCCATAAAGGATAACTAACTTTCTTCCTATTCACTACAACTGTAGTAACATAAAGAAATGGCCAGGTTGTGAAGTCTCCTTCTCTGGAGACTTTCCAAACCCACCTGGATGCATTCCTGTGCAAACTACCCTGGGTGATCCTCCCATGGCAGGGAGGTTCGACTGTATGATCTCTGGAGGTCCCTTCCAACCTCTAAAGTTCTGTGATTCTGTAACTCCAGAATCAAAGGGAAGAGTAACAACTTCAGCTTTACCTGCTAGCAGCCAAAGCCTTTTCTCACTTTGTGGATCCTGTCCAGGCTTCCACTCGCTAACTCCAGTGAGTTACTCCAGATTTAAACCAGTGTAAGCAAGGGCAAGTTAAAAATACCTGTGCCACAACTGGCCTTGGGCAAGACATTTCTCCATGATAGATGATGGAGTGCCTGCAGAGGCAGACAGCCTGTCTTGCCCATGATCATTTCGTATTTGCTTCTTTTCCTCAGCCCTTAAAATGAGTTCATGACTTCATGGCTCTGAGAGTAAACAGATTCTGTAATGAATACACCACTTCTTCAATATTTGGAGGAAATGAAAGCAAATGTTGTAGGTAATGATACTGGGTGGGAAAAGCAGTGATAATTATCTGCTGAGAGAGCTAACATGTAGGCCACTCAGTTGATCCTGTGGTCTCAGGTAGATGGCAGACAATCAAGTAAACCTAATTAACATCATGAAACAAAGACAAACAGCATTAACCCACCAGCTCTTGGCTAAGCTAGCTTTTTTCTCTCAGAATCCCATTGCTGGAAAGGTAAAAGCAGATAGATACACTCAAACCCAGAGCCATAAACCACATAATCATGGAATGGCTCAGGTT
>VWYK01008059.1:0-16726 GCA_013399775.1 Semnornis frantzii | reverse complement strand
GATTCTGTCTCCAGCCATGGGCCCCAAACACCTCCCTGGGCAACTGCTGCAAGGTTCCAGCAGCCTCCTGCTGCACAACTTGTTCCTCACAGCCAATCTCAAGCTGCTCTGTTCTAGTTTGCAGCCATTGCCCTCGACCTGTCCCTGCAGCCCTTTGGCAACAGTCCCTCTGCAACCTGCTTGTAGCCCCTGCAGGTCCTGGCAGGCTGCTCTGAAGTCTGCCTGGAGCCTTCTCTTCCCCAGGCTGCACGCCTCCAGCTCTCTCAGCCTGTGCCCATAGCAGAGCTGCTCCAACCCCCAGAACATTTTCATGTCCCTCCTCTGGACCCTCTCCATCAGGTCCTTGTCCTTCCTGTGCTGAGGGGTGCAGACACAGGACACCTGCTTAAAAGTCTCAGTAGATGACTTTCCAATGTTGAGATTCTCCACAGTCTCCCTTACATCTATTCCTCTCTAGCCTTTCCTTTTTTTTGTTGTTGTTCCTTCTCTGCTCCCCTTTAATAAATAAAGTTTTTCTTTCTGGTTTTATGTCATCAGATGTCTTTCCTCAGTCTCCTATTTCTTCCTGAAATCCCACCAAATCAACTGGTAATAAAGTGAGGCAACACTTTGAACCAACTGAGCTTCTATCACTGGATTTGGTTGCTCTGTGAAACAACAGTCTACAACTGCCTGAAGGGAGGTTGTAGCCAGGTGGGGTTGGTCTCTTCTCCCAGGCAACCAACAACAGAATGAGGGGACACAGCCTCAGGCTGTGCCAGGGCAGGGTCAGGCTGGATGTTAGGAGGAAGTTCTTGACAGAGTGATTGGCATTGGTAAGGGCTGCCCAGGGAGGTGGTGGAGTCCCCATCCCTGGAGAAAAGCCTGGATGGGCACTTAGTGCCATGGTCTAGTTGATTGGATAGGGCTAGACTGGATGATCTTGGAGGTCTCTTCCAACCTGGTTGATTCTATGATTCTATGAACAGCCCCAATCACTGCCCTGAACAGCAGCCACTCATACTGCACCCAGTTACAAACACTTTAAACACAGGGAAAGCCAACCTGGGTGCTGCTCCTTGCATTCTGTTCTGCAGAAACAGCAGCTACAGACCACTCTGCTCAGCAGCAGTGAAGGATGCCCAAGGTTTGCTGGCAATGGCTTTGTTGTGCTCACACCTAGGAGGTCAGGGAGCAGGGAATTCTTAAATGGTGCTCATTGTCCTAGAAATGACTAAGGCAGAAATGAACACTTCCTGTGACCTGTGCACCTTTACACTTCTGGACTCTTGTCCTTATCAATCTGGCAGAAGTGCCACTGTCAGCTGGTCACGGAATCACAGAGTGGTAGGGCTTGAAAGGGACCCCCAGAGATCATGAGTCCAAGCCCCCCACCAGAGCAAGGGGACCCAGGACAGACTGCACAGGAAAGTTTGTGAAGTTTGCTCACTGGCAGCTGGCTTAGGAGACAAGGTAGCAA
Organism: Semnornis frantzii; assembly: GCA_013399775.1. Classification (NCBI taxonomy): domain Eukaryota; kingdom Metazoa; phylum Chordata; class Aves; order Piciformes; family Ramphastidae; genus Semnornis; species Semnornis frantzii. The sequence continues at coordinate 15,267 of VWYK01008059.1, read as the reverse complement.
AAGGACATTTGCCCAGAGGAGAGAGCGAGCTCACAGAATTGTTAGGACTGGTAAAGCCCTCTCAGATCACCCAGTCCAACCATCAACCCAACACCAGCATGGACACCAAACTGGTGCCATGGCCACATGATTCTGGAATGCCTCCAGGCATGGGGACTCCACCACCTCCCTGGCAGCCTCTGCCAGTGCATGACCACTTTTGCAGCAAAGAAATTGTTTCTAATCTCCAACCTAAACCTCCCCTGGCACAAATTCAGGCCATTTCTTCTCATCCCATCACTTATTCCTAGAGAGCAGAGCCCAACCCCCACCTGGCTGCAGCCTCCTCTCAGGGAGCTGCAGAGCAATGAGCTCTGCCCTCAGCCTCCTCTTCTCCACACTAACCACCCCCAGCTCCCTCAGCTGCTCCTCCCCAGCCCTCTGCTCCAGATCCTTCCACACCTTCCTTGCCCTTCTCTGTTCCCTCTCCAGCCCCTCCATGTCCTTCTGGGGTGAGGGCCCCAAAACTGAATCCAGCACTCCAGGTGTGGCTGCAGCAGAGGATTTGGAGAGGCAGTTGTGTGTGTGCTGTTTGTTGCAGCAGTTAGGGCAAGCCATGAGGAATCTCAAAGGTAATGTAGACAGCACCAGGACAACACAGAACTGGTTTTGATCCCACAGTAAAGCCAGGAGGAACTATGTGGAAGTATCTCTTGAAGTTTAAAAGCATTGGTGAGGTGGGAAACAGAGAGTAGGTGTTAAGAGAGGAAAGGGAAAACAAGAAAGAGCAGGAAAGGATAGAGCTAATTTCTCTGCGAACACTGAAACTGCTCTTGAAGGAAGCTGGAGAACCTCTGTCGAGAAGAGGACATGTAAGCACATGTGGGGCCAGGTACCGACAGTCCCTCCCTCCTGTCAGCAGCTTTGCAGCCACCTCCGGGCCAAACAGTGGGGCTCTCTGCCCTGGGACAGAGGTGCTCCCTCAGTCCTACTGTCAGGAAAGAAAAAAAGATCCCATAGGAAATGCCCTCAGCCGTAGCAGAGAGGGTTCCTGTGACGCCAGCCTAAAGGCTGGGCCATTCGTTCTGCCAGAGAGGCTGAAATGCTCGAGGGAGGACTTCCTATCTGCAGGAGATCCCCCGGCAGAGAGCCACCTGCCGCAGCCACCTCGCAGCCCCAACCTCCCACGGGCTGCAGCAGCAGCGCTTGGCTGCAACCTTCCTATTGCAGCAGCCACACTCGGGAGGAAGAGAAGAGGGAAAAGATGAGCTAAAAGGGGGAAGGACTGAGAAGAGTAAACATAAAATACATAATGAGATTTCCTAAAAGTCTGACATCTCCATCACACTCCTTTGATGCCCCCTTGGAAAAGTTTATCACAGTGTTCACATCTTCCTAATGAGATGGAACAAGGCAGATGATTAGAGCCATGAAAAAAACATCAAAAGGTTCACACAACTTTTTTTTATATAATTAGAAGGGAATTTTCATAACCCATAAAAGCAGGATTTTAATTGTGTCATTTAACATACAATTTAAATATCAAGATGGAACTAGCAGGGCAAGTGACTTAATGGGATAAATGATATTAACATCTAGTGTCAAAGCTTAATTTAAACAACAGAATGTCTTCATTATGCAAAAGAGCCAAGCCAAGGAATCCTTCAAAGGGCCTCTTTTATTTTTTTATTCCCCCCAACCAGCCCTTTCCTATTGTTTCTTTGAAAACAATGAAATCAGCCGTGGAGCAGCAACATGCTGAGAGAGGAGGGAAGCAGGATTGCCTTTGTCCATCTGACCTCGTTGTGACATTGTGGTGCAAGATCTCATAAAACAAGAGCCTCCTGCCGAGCTCTCACAGAAGCACCTTTTAAGAGCTGGTTAATTTTACTTTTGTGGCTAATTAAATGGGAGGGGGCAGAGAGTGCAGGGAATGTAAAAGCCCTGGTGTTGCTGCTGCCCAGCTTTGTCGTTTTGAAAAGTACCTGCAGAAGCGTTCATAATTTGTCACTTTGCACAGAGCCCCAAGAGACAAACTGGGAGCATTCAGGAGCCCCAGGACGTGGGCAGCTCTTGTATCCAGCACTCAGCAGTTGCACTTCTTAAAGGAAAGGATTAGAAACGTATAAGCTTATTAAGGGTGAAAGATGACATTCACTCACGTCAGGCCAGGGGAGGAAGGGGAAAGTTCAAAAACTCACACATTAATTCCTGGAAAATAAAGAGCAGCCTTTAGGCCATGACTCTAGAGACGCCCAGTTCCTGTTAAGTTTCAGGATGGCAAAGGGTAAAGCAGGTAGAAGAGTTTTGAGGCTGCAAAAGACAGGGATCCTTTATCATGTGCACAAAAGCTGGCAGCCAGTGTCCTGGTGCCAGCCTCTGTCTCCAGGCAAGGACTCACCATGAATAGGTCCCGAGCACCTATGTCCACGGCCAGGAGAAAGGCTTTTTCAAACCTCTGGTACCTGCGAAGAACAGGAAACATGTCACCTGCTGAGCACAACCTGGTAGCTGCTCCAGATGTTGTCACAGAATCATAGAATCATAGAATGGGAAGGTTGGAAGGGACCTCAAGGATCATCCAGTTCCAACCCCCTGCCATAGGCAGGGACACCTCCCACTAGGACAGGTCACTCAAGGTCTCATCCAACCTGGTCTTGGACACCTCCAAGGAGGGAGCAGCCACAACCTCCCTGGGCAACCTGTGCTACTGTCTCACCAACCTCACTGCGAAGAACTTCCTCCTAACATCCAGTTTCAATCTCCCCTCTGCCACTTCAAACCCATTGCCCCTTGTCCTGCCATTACAAGACCTTGTCAGTAGTCCCTCCCCAGCCTTCCTGTAGGCCCTCTTCAGATATTGGAAGGCTACTCTAAGGTCTCCTGGAAGCCTTCTCTTCTCCAGGCTGCAGAGCCCCAACTCTCTCAGCCTGTCCTCAAAGCAGAGCTGCTGCAGCCCTCTCAGCATCTTGGGGGCCTCCTCTGCACTGGCTCCAACACTTCCATGTCCTTCCTGTGCTGGGGGCTCCACAACTGCACACAGGACTGCAGGTGGGGTCTGAGGAGAGCAGAACAAAGGAGTAGAATCACCTCCCTTGCCTTGCTGGCCATGCTTCTCTTGCTGCAGCCCAGGACTTGGTTGGCCGTCTGGGCTGCACTCACACTGCAGGCTCATGTTGAGTTTTTCATCAACCCAGAGTTGTCAGTGGGCAGATGAAGCCCTTCAGCTCTCATCCAAAGGGATGGCAAAGCTTTACAAGAGAAGCATTAGCTTCACAGGGTAGCTTTACAGAAGAGGCTTCTCAAACACTGGAATGGTCTGGCCAGGGCAGTGTTGGAGTCCCTATCCCTAGGGGTGTTCCACCAGCCTGTGCAGCTGGCACTTGGGGACAAGGTTTAGTGCTGAGTCAAGGGCTGGGCTGGAGCTCTTTGAGGGCTCTTCCATCAGGATGCTTTCTGTGATTCTGTGAAGCTTGGTAGGTCCCTACTCAGACTGCAGAGCTGTGAGGTAGAACAATGATGACCTTAACTTTATCATTTCAAACCTTCAGCAAGTGTCATGTTCAGTGCTGAGTCGCATCTGATCTAGCTGCATCTGGAGGGAGCTGAAGTGAAAGACACCAGGCACAAGAGAGATGAGAGCTAGCCTCAAGAAATCACTGGTAGGACCCTCAAAATCCCCGACAGAAAAGACCAATCAAAAATCTCAGCAGACTGCAGAGATCCTTGTAGAATTCTGCATTGAGTTTTGTCCTCACAGAACCCTCAACGCATCTCTCTCAAAGTGACAACCCAGTTAAGTCATGCTAAACAGCCCTGAAGCCCCAGGGGCCGCAGCAGGCACGGGCTGCCACTGCTTCGCCTCCTTGCCGCCTCAGCCCAGCAGCACCTCAGGCTCCAGAGAGTTTTCTGGAGACCAGAGAATCACAGAATGGTTCGGGTTGGAAAAGTCCTTCAAGCTCATCCAGTCCAACCAGTCTCTGGGGCTAAGCCATGGCCTACAGCACCACATCTCTGCCTCTTTCAAACACCTCCAGGCACAGGCATTCAACCACCTCCCTGGGCAGCCTCCACCAGGCTCTGAGAGCCCTTGCAGGAAAGAAGTTTCTGATTCTGTGGTGAAGAATCAATCAGGTAAAACAAGGTCAATGAGGTAGAACAAGGCAGAAAATAGCAACATTCCTAAGCAAAAACTTCTTCTAACCATGCTCTAGAAGATGTCACCTAGAGTACAGAATCACAGGAAGGGACATTTTCTTCTACTGCACATTTGAAACTGTTTAAAGACACTTACACGAATTAATTTGATTATCTTTAGATGGGCAAAGCAACAAAATGAGGGGAGCCCTTCTGGCTCTCTCCAACTGCCCGAAAGGAGGCTGGAGCCAGGTGGGAATTGGTCTCTTCCATAAAGAACAAGTGAGAGGAGGAGAGGAAATGGCCTTGAGTTGCTCCAGATTTAGGTTTAGGTTGGAGATTAGAAGAAACTTTTTGAGTGAAAGGGTTCTCAAAGCCTGGCACAGGTTGCCCAGGGAGGTGTTTGAAAGAGGTGGAGTTGTAGTGCTGAGGGCCATGGTTAGACAGCTCCGTACCTTGCAAGCATCTTAGGAAGCAGTGGTCAGGGCCACAGCCCTTCCTCAGGCCAGTGTCAACAAGAACAATGGGAATCCTCCTTGCCCATGGTAGGTGAAGGAATCCCAGAACTCAGCTGGGATTCCTGTTTCTGACCCCAGCCTGAGTGTTTTCTGCCTTTCTCTTCTGCCTCACTCTTGGACTGATTCAGCAGACTGAGACAGGTCTGTAGAGAGCTCTTCCTCAAGCAGTCACAAGGGTAAAGAGGAAGGCAGCACAGCTCAGCTGAAGCAGGAAAGGAAATGCACTCTCCAGGTGAGGTTCCTAAGAGCTGGAGCAGGGATTCCTCTCCCCACCACAGCTCTTCTCCCTGCTGCTTCCTCCAAGCACTCATTTGCAGCCCTCCTCATGGAAGCTGTTTAAGGAGGTTAACCTCTTGGTCGCTAGGGAGCAGGCAGAGCACCACTGCTTTGTCATGCGCAGCTGCCTGAAGCTTTCCAACCGGCTTCCCATCCAGGCTTTTCCACCAAAATACCTGGGGCTGTAATGCTGATTCTGGAGCAGTGCTTTAATTAAGGCCAGTAAGTAAATGTTAAACCAGGTGCCTCTCCAACAGCTATCACAGGTCTCTTCTCCTGGCACACTGTTCTCCTTAATTCTGCACTAAAAACTTGTTCTTAGCACGTAAGAGGAGAAGCAGCCAAACTCCTGGCTCTACAGATGACCCGACTGACAAATGCCAGTGATGGAACAAGGCAAAGTGACACTTACATTTGACTGCACTGCAGAACAGAACCCTGGCTTCAAAGCTGCCATTTCTTGGCTGTTTCACAAAGATTTCAATTTGATTTTATTTTCTCCCCCCACTTCAATCAGCTGACATACTTCAATCTAATTATGGCCTGAAGTTAGCTCATTATTGTCACATCTGTACTGAGGGAGGAAAAAAAGGATGGATGTGTGTGTGTGTGTGTATGTGAGAGAGAGAGAGAGAGAGAGAGATAGAGAGAGAGAGAGAGAGAGAGAGAGAAAGGACTTTCCAAGAAATGCTTTTCACATACCAAGAGAGCTGGAAATAATAATTACAGACAGGTCACAAATGGTAGGTAGGACTCCTGTCAGTGTCAGGTGGAAGAGTGTCAGGATTGCATGACTTAGGCAAACGGACCAAATCAGGTAAGAATGCCCAGGTGTGTTTAAAGCACCTTTGCTGGAAGATCTCTTGAGTCATTTTGAGCCTCTCTGCTGTGGAAGTTGTGTTGCTTTTGTTCTACAAGAACAATTAGAGAGAGCTCTGTACAGCACTAGGCTGGCCTCAAGCTAATAATGTCTGTTTTAGAAGCATGTTTTGTGGTGGGAAGACTTCCTGCTACTGCTGGTAGGCTTCACTCGCAGCTCATCAGCTACACACAATCCAAACACCACCACCGCCAACCCAAAACTCCAAAGCCAAACCCCCTGCCTTGTGTTTTGCTACCATTACAAGGTGCAGTATTTGCTTTCTAAAATGCTATCTAGGTGCTCTTGAACTGCTCTTGAACTGCTCTTGAAGGTCTTCCCCCTCCCTTCACTCTGTTACTCACTGCTTGCTTCACAGTAACTCCAGTAATCAAGCCATAACACGGCTGTGTTGATCTGATTTAAGCTTCCAAGAGACTCAAAACCCAAAAGAACAATACAATAATAGGATGCCTTCCCCTCTCCCCCCTTTGGAAAGAATGGAATTACATGTAGAAAAGGGGTAAAACATCCCAAGAACAGCCTTGGTTCAAATTGGAAGTTGAAAGAAAAACTTTAACAATAAATAAAAGGTATTTAAGGTAGGGGAGTTACAAATAGGTATAGAGAAGGGAAACAAGGTACAAAAATACATATACAACCAGATTGGTGGCAATGGATGGAGGTAAGATTCAGGAAGTGGTGGTCCCACCATGTGGTAGGATGGCCACCAAAACAGGAGCAGCAGGGACAAGGGTAGAGCCATCTGGCAGGCAGGGGGGGCAAAGATAAACAGCAACTTCCTCGGGTTTTATGGGGGTCTAGACAGGCAGCAGGAGTGTGCTAACCACTGCACCTGGGGGCAGGTTCAGAGCATCCCCCAGGGAGGAATCGGGAGGACCTGGGGGCAGGTTCAGACCACCCCCAGGAGAGTCAACCCTTTAGAGTGGTTCTTGGAAAAGAGAGATAAGGAAATCTGCCTGCAAACCATGAAGTTCAGCCACTAGCTTGGTCCAAGTGACAGCCAACGGAAATATGACTGTCGAGATGAAAAGCCCCAAACTGCAATTAACTTGAGAGGACAGAGAGGACAAAGAATTTCCCTGCAAGCTCTTCAGCACCCATAAGAGCAAATTCAGGCTCTCCTATGACAAAAGAATCCTGTTCCTCCATGCAGCTGCTCTAGGACGTCCTGCAAGCATTGCAGGAGATGGTTCTCAGCAATTCTGCTGCATGGACAAGGAAACAAAGGGGAAATGTCAGCGACATGACAAAGGTGATGCAGGGCAAAACTGGGCAAGGCAGGAAGAATCCAGCCTTGCCTTCTGTGGTGGAGAGGCAGAGCTGCTGCTTGCTTCCCTTGCTGACAAGATGCCAGGAAAGCATTTCAACAAAAATGAGGACATTAACTGCCGACTCCAGAGAGGCTGCTCTGAATGCTGGGGCCAGTTCTGGGTTCCCCACTTCGACAGGGACAGGGAACTACTAGGGGAGTGCAACAGAGTTACAAAGATCAGGGGACTGGAACATCTCTGCTGTGAAGAAAGGCTGAGAGCCCTGGGGCCGGTTAGTCTGCAGAGAAGGCTGAGAGAAGACCTGATCGATGTCTATCAATAGCTGAGGGGCAGGGGTCAGGATGAAGGTGCCAGGCTCTGTTTGGTGGTGCCCAGTGACAGGACAAGGAACAACAGGTCCAAGCTGGAACCCAGGAGGTTCCACCTCAACATGAGGAGAAAGTTTTTTGGTGGGAGGGTGCTGGAGGCCTGGAGCAGGCTGCCCAAAGAGGTTGTGGAGTCTCCTTCTCTGCAGCCTTTCCCACCCTGTCTGGATATGTTCCTGTGTGACCCGCCCTGGGTGCCCCTGCTCTGGCAGGGGGTTGGACTGGATGGTGTCTGGGGGTCTTTTCCAACCCCTACCATTTTGCGATTCTAATCTTTCCACTGGCATAAGTAAAGAGACTCAAGTGCCTAGGGCTTGCTCCTGTTGGATGTTCAGAACTAAGGTGATTGTAAGTCCCGTGCCTAGGCTGCAGCCTGCAGAGAAGGAAGGGACAAGAAGTGCCTTTGGTTTTCAGGAGAGGTTCTGTGAATCTACCAAAGGGTCGAATCTTGCCACCTGTATTCCACAGCACCTCAATTGGATGGAGCCACCTAAAGCCAGGCAGACATTTCTCAGGCTGAAGATGGTCAGCTGGAAAACATTTGCCCAGCATATTTACAAAGCCTCATAAGGAGGCTGGGAACCAGGAAAAAAAAAAAGCATCTGAAGGGAGGGGGAGGGAAGGAACTCATGCAAGCAGGAGAGAAATGCAGAGCAGAAAAGATGGGAACATTTCTTTAGGGACTAGTTACAACCAACAAGCCTTCTTAGACATGCCCATCGACCATGTAAGCATATTCCTTGTGCTGGGCTGATAAAGGAGAGCTGCAGCAGCTTCTTCCTCCCCTCCACCCTTTCCCTTCTCTTCAATAAGGGCACACAACATTCAGAGAATAATCTGCGGGGGAAGAGCTGTGGCACAAATAATATTTCTAAGGCAATCGTTTTAATGAAAGACATTTCAGAGTCCTCCTCGTCTCCCAGTCCAATCAAGGGTGATATGCATTAAAAAAAGAAAAAAGAAAAAAAAGAAAAGTTGAGTGTGAAATATGCACTAAGCAAACAGAACGGGGAGGGGGAATGAATACTGAAAGAATTTACATGTAATCAAACCAGAGTGAAAGGAAGTTTTAATTGTACAGTATCCTGTGATGCATATGCAGATTTTTTAAGTATTCAGAATATCAGTCAAGTGTTTACTTACAGCAAGCAATTGTATTTAAGCATACAAAACAGCTGATAAAAAAAAACAGTTCAATCAAGCTACAGCTCCTCAATGTTTTACTGCAGGGGTTTTACAGGATCATTTTTAATTCAGTTATTTCATTTAATATTTCAATTTCAGAGTTCATTCTTTCAGCCAATTTCTAGGCAGCTTGCCCATTTCTTAAACACAATAATAATCATTAGTCATAAAAGAAGCTGTTTCCCACAAGTTCTCCTTTCAGCAGTTTTTGGAACAGAAATGGTGATTGTCATGCCTTTTATTCTCTTTCTTTTCCCCCCTCCAAAAATGTTGCTGTTATCTGAAATATTTTCCTTTTAAATTAGGCAATATTAAAATAAAGAAGGACATCTGTAAACTGACTCTGCACCCTGTTTCAGTGGGATTCTGAGCCAGAATAATTAGAGATTACAGAATCACACAATCACAGAATATATCTGGTTGGAGCCCTCCAACCTCAACCAGCGCAACCCTCCAGCCAGCACTGCAGGCTCAGCACCAAATCATGTCCCTCAACACCAGCTCCTCAGGCTGCTGGAACACCCCCAGGGATGAGGACTCCAGCACTGCCCTGGGCAGATCATTCCAAGGTTTGGGAACCTTTCCGGGGCAGAAATATTTCCTAGCATCCATCCTGAGCCTCCCCTGGGGCAGCTTGGAACCATTTCCTCTGCTGCTGTCCCTTGGCACCAAGGAGCAGAGGCTGCCCCCTCCTCACTGCCACCTCCCTGTAGGTATGATCAGGTGAAAGGATGTAAAAACCATGTGGCTGGGTTGCTAAGTGGTCGACTGAACTGTGGCCAGGTTGGTTTCCAACCAGCTGTTGAAGGTAGCAGCACTGGGTTAGGCATGCAGCTGGATTGCAGAAAACAGCCTCAGAGCACATTAAAAAAACCCTTTGATCCAGGGCTTGAGCTCCAGTGTATCTCACATGAAATATATTGATGTGTAATGAAGTCAGGTGCAGATAGTGCAACCCCAGTGCACTCTTCAAATGACAGCCCTGAAATTCTATTTACCAGCAAGGAGAGATTTGAAAGTAAACATTCAGGAGGTAACCTTTCTTATAATAAAAGGCAACACTGGTCAAAGACTTGTCCAGCATTTTAGAGCAAATGCTGAAATCCTGGCATTTTACTCAGAGTTCTTTCAGAGGAATAAATACATCAAGATCAGGGGTTGGAGTAGCTCTGCTATGGGCACAGGCTGAGGGAACTGGGACTGTTCAGCATGCAGAAGAGAAGGCTCCGGGCGGAGCTCAGAGCAGCCTGCCAGGACCTGCAGCGGCTCCAAGCAGGCTGCAGAGGGACTGTTGCCAGAGGGCTGCAGGGAGAGGATGAAGGCAATGGCTGCAAACTAGAGTACAGCAGCTTGAGATTGGCTGCGAGGAACAAGTTGGGCTGCAGGAAGCTGCTGGAACCCTGCGCCAGTTTGCCCAGGGAGGTGGTTGGAGCCCATCCCTGGAGATATTCGTGGTGAGGCTGGGCAAGGCTCTGAGCAAACTGCTCTAGTCCCTGCTGACTGCAGGAGTTTTGGACTGGATGCTATTTCCTTCCAATCCAAACCATTCTGTGATTCTATGATCTTATATTTCATTAAAAAAAAAACAAAGCCAAACCAAACCACTTTAAACAGAAGTCAGCCAAAAGCTGATGCTATTTTACCATAATGAGTTCAGCAGATTTTATCTTAAAGAAGAAGATAGTAAACCCGGGCCACTAAATGCAGCCCGAAGACCCTAAGGAACCTCTTTTTTTCCCCTTCTCTCTCCAAAATTCTCACCAGGACTGTGGTCCACATGAAGAGAAAGTCCCAAAGGCTGCTGGAGGAACAGCCATCGGCTCCACCTGTGTGAGCTTCTAAATTGTATTTCAGATGCAGAAGCTCCAAAGGGTGACCAGGTATAATCCATACAGCCCTTCAGGCCCCAATTTAGCAAAGCATTAAGGTATGGCTTTATGACCTGCAATTTTATATGGCCATGCTAAGTGAAGTGCCAGGCTTGGGGCCCGAGTGACTCGTTTGAAAAGAGATCCCCTATGGAGCCTTTCAAAGGTCATACACAATGAGGTCTCAAGGAAAAGCTGGTGTGAAGAACCATGAGAAACCTTGAGATAGGCACAGGTACCCCCAGCCACTCCAAAGTTCTGTTACTTGGAGTATCCTGTCAGGTTCCGCCTATAGTGGAATAGTGCACCTACAGCTTTATAGATACTTGGGTGCTGAGCTGGATGCCCTTCACATCAAAGGGTACCCTCCGGTGTGAAACAAGAAAACAAAGAGGCCAAATTAAAAAATAGGAGGAAAGAAGAAGCTAATAAGGGGAGCCAGACAGTATGGCTCCCTGGCCAGAGAAAGCCCTTGAGGGCTGTAACTGGCTGTGAATCCTGAGGATGTTCCCAACCTGGCAAAGAAATTTCCCTATGTGGTTCCAACCTTCTAGGGTGAGAGTTTGTTCTAGGAAACCCAAATGTAACCTTGTGTGAAGTAGCTGAGGGGAGTCCCTGCTAAGCTGACACCTTTCTTCTCAGGGCAGCCTTCCTCTGATCAGAGAAAAGTGTTCAGGCACCTTCAGGCAGATTTGCAAGTGAATTCTGGCGGAACGTTAGGAAGAAGGCATCGTTTGCACTACGGAAACACAGAGTGGATAGGAAACAGTCTAGAGGGATGAAGCAAGCAGCGGGTTTTCCTCTGCAGAGAGCCGGGGCACTCCCGTCTTGAGCTTTGCTCAAATCAGCTCCAAGTCAGCACCAGTTCAAGCCCAGAGAAGGGACTCCCAGCAGCACCACACAAGGCAGCAGTTTGAAAGCCCTGCCTCTGTGAATGGTCCTGTGCCACACGTCCCACATTGGACTGGGCTCTTGTGCAAGGGGCCATGGCAGCTGGGAGCAGCAGCAGCCTGCTCCTATTGTGCAGCTTCACTCTTCTATGCCAGAGATTTTCAGAGGCAGGAGCTATGAAGGCAATTGTATGGACACACAGAACAGTTCAGGCTGGAAGGGACCTCAGAGATCATCTCCTCCAATCCCCTGCCATGGGCAGGGGCACTTCTCATCTAGCCCAAGTTACTCAAGGCCCCATCCAACCTGGCCTTGAACATTTCCAGGCAGGAGGCATCCACAACCTCCCTGTGCAATGCATTCCAGAGTCTTGCTACCCTCCTAGTGAAGAATTTCTTCCTCAGATCCAATCTAAACCTGTTCTTCAACTTAAATCCATTTTCCTTTGCCCTGTCAGTGGACACCTGTAAAAAGTCCCTCTGCAGCCTTCCTGCAGGATCCCTTCAGGCATTAGCAGGCAGCTCTGAGGTCCTCCTTAGAGGAGAGCCTTCTCCTCTCCAGGCTGCACACCCCCAGCTCCCTCAGCTTGTGCTCACAGCAGAGCTGCTCCAGCCCTTGTGGCCTCGTCTGTCCTCACTCCAGCAGCTCTGTGTCCTTCTGCTCCTGGGGACAGCAGAGCTGGAGGCAGGATTGGAGGTGAGGTCTGAGCAGAGCGAAGGGGCACAATACCCTCTCTTGCCCTGCTGCCCACACTGCTCTGGCTGCAGCCAGCACACAGATGCCTGCTGAGCTGCAGGAGGGCACTGCTGGCTCCTGGGGAGCTTCTCATCTAGCAACACCTGCAAGTCCTTCTCTTCAGGGCTGCTCTCAGCCCACTCTGTGCCCAGTTTATATTTGTGTCTGGTGCTGGCCTGACCCAGCCATAGGACCTAGCCTCATGACTTGTTGAACCTGATGCAGTTGGCACTGACCCATTTCTCAAGCCTGCCAAGGTCCCCTTAGATGCTATCCCTGACTTCCAGGAAGTCCAGCACAGCACACAGCGCACAGCACACAGCACACAGCGCACAGCACGCAGCACACAGCGCACAGCACACATCACACAGCGCAAAGCACACAGCGCAAAGCACACAGCATGCATCACAGAGCACTCAGCACACAGTGCACAGCACGCAGCATGCATCACGGCACACAGCATGCATCACACAGCACACAGCGGAGCACAGCACAGAGCGCACAGTACGCAGCACACAGCGCTCAGCACTCAGCACACAGTGGAGCACAGCACACAGCACACAACACGCAGCGCAGCACAGCACGCGGCGCACAGTGCTCAGCACAGCATGCAGCACACAGCACACAGCATTCAGCACACAGCAGAGCACAGCACACAGCACGCAGCACAGCGCTTAGCACACAGCGCTCAGCACACAGCACGCGGTGCATAGCATGCAGCGCACAGCACGCGGCGCACAGCATGCAGCGCACAGCACGCAGCATGCAGTGCACAGCGTACAGCGCACAGCACGCAGCATGCAGTGCACAGCGTACAGTGGAAGCGCACAGCACACAGCACAGCACCTAGCACACAGCACCTAGCACTCAGCACACACTGCACAGCACACAACACCTAGCACACAGCATGTGGCATGCAGCACTCAGCACACAGCACACAGCCTGCTGCCGCTGGCAAACCTGCTGCGAGAAATGATGTCAATTGACACCACGATGGCCTACTTCCTTTGAAACTAGGTTCAGCCTTTCCTCCTCCTGCCGTGTGTGCCCCCTTTGAATTTCCCATTCTCCACAGTCACTTTTGCTGCCTGGGGAGCACACTTTGCTGCCATAGTAATATCTCCCTACCTTGCAGTCTCTGCACTTGCCTTTACTTCAGCTTCCTCCCGGCTGCAGCTAACAGCCACCCCAGCAAACAGCCTCCCACTCACCCCCAAACTTCTCTGTTCCCTCAGTCTCTCACTACTCAGAAACTTCTCCACTGCCTATCTTTATCTTTAAAGACAGACACACTCCAGCAGCCTCTCCCAGGTACTGTATGCTGAAGCAGCTGTTAATGAAGCACACTGATAAGAGCCAGTGACACCTGTTGTTTCACCTTTAGTTTACTCGGGCCCAGTTTCTTAAATCCCAGCCTTTATTGCATTAATTTGCTTCTTTTCTTCTCCTGCAGCTTTATCCCTCTCACTCTGGTGATCATGTAAACTTAACAGTATGTCTTGAAAGCTGGGTTTTGTGGAGCAGACATATCAGTGTGTCTACATGCTCCAGACAGCTCTATAGGAGGGGCCCAGTGCTGCGGCCGCATTCAGGATGAGTTGCTGCCTCTATCACAAATACCTGCTGCACAAGGGTGAGAGCTCTGCAAACTCAGACTGCAGCAGATGGAGATTTGGTATTCCAGTGGAGATGAGCAGGCCCGTTTCTCCTCCACTTTCCACCAGGTACAGGGCCAGTCCTCCCCCAAGATGCGAGGGTTTAGCGCTACAGCTTCTCAGTGACAACAGAGCAGCGCAATATTTTCTACAGAGACAAATATTTAATGACAAAGTGGTGACACAGGGCCCAGTTCTGAGCCACTTAATGGCAGCCTGGCTAGGGTCAGCAGCAGGGTGGGCAGCAGGGACAGGAGGTGCCCATCCCCCTGTGCTCAGCACTGGGCAGGCCACAGCTTGAGTGCTGTGTTCAGCTCTGGGCCCCTGACTGCAGGAAGGACACTGCGGGGCTGCAGCCTGTCTAGAGCAGGGCAGCCAGGCTAGAGAAGGGTCTGGAGCAGCTGGGGGTAAGGAGGAGCTGAGGGAGCTGGGGCTGTGCAGGCTGCACAAGAGGAGCCTGAGGCCAGAGTTCATTGCTCTCTGCAGCTGCCTGCAGGGAGGAGGCAGCGAGGAGGGGGCAGCCTCTGCTCCTTGGTGCCAAGGGACAGCAGCAGAGGAAATGGTTCCAAGCTGCTCCAGGGGAGGCTCAGGCTGGATCTCAGGAAATATTTCTTCCCAGATAGGGTTCCCAAACCTTGGAATGGTCTGCCCAGGGCAGTGCTGGACTCCTCATCCCTGGGAGTGTTCCAGCAGCCTGTGGAGCTGGTGCTGAGTGATATGGTTTAGGACTGACCCTAAACCTGGTCGAGGGTTGGACTGGATGAGCTTGGAGGGCTCTTCTGGCTGGACATTTCCTTGAATTACAGGTCCATTGCAGTTTCTTTATTTTTTTTGCATCTGGCCAACATAATTTATTTACAATAACAGACTGCAGTGGTAATGCTCCTCAGGTTCCCACACATCGCAGCAAACCCAGGCACAGGTGAGCCAGACCAGAAACTCTTAGAATGTTGATCAAACAAATTTGGGCACATTTTTGAGGAAGCAAACGATTCAGGTTTTTTGTGCACAGCATCATGCACAAGGACACCCAAGGTAAGAAGGAGCTTTTGCCCAGCCTGAAGGCATATCCAGCCTCACAAGGTGCCAACAGCCAGGCGCCGAGGAAAGGCCATAAGTACAGGGCAAGGATATGCTGATACTTCCCCAGGCAGTCTCCAACCACTTGTGGTTCAGGGACTTGCTGAGCCAGAGGTGGTTTCTATGTTGATGTTCCTTAGAGAACTTCTCTTCCCTGAACTTTGCCTTTCACTTCCCATCCAACTAGATTGTCCATAACATCCTGTGTTAAGCAGCCTCATGTTTTAGTTTGGAGTTAGGTAAAGAACTTCTGCATTTTGAGAGTGCCATGCATGAGCTTCCTTTGATGACCACTGGTTGTTGCGTTAGAAGCAGTAAGCAGTGATTTGCTGTGGTCTTTCTCCCCCCCAGATTCACAATATAGGGAGGACACAGACCTGATGGAACAGGTTCAAAGGAATGACATGAAAATGATCAGGGGGTT
>VWYK01008056.1:15868-49768 GCA_013399775.1 Semnornis frantzii | reverse complement strand
TTCCTCGGGGCTGCTCTCCAGCACTTCTGCCTGCTTCATGAACCCCATGCAGGTCATGGACTCTGGGTGCTTCTCACCTGCTGCAGATTAAAAAAAGCCCCACTATAACCCAGAAGATGACTATTATTAGCAACAAGACTAATTAGTAACATATGTCACTTCCTTAGTGAGCCTTTCCAAGCAGGTTATAAATGTCCATAGAAGATGGCATCCTACCAACCTACATGGCTTGACATATTTTGTCAGTGCATGTATGATTATCACCATGCCTTCAGCATGAGGGTGGCTCTAAAAATACCCAGGCATCAGGGGGTCTGAGGTGCAGTCAGAGGGAGCAGGGCAGGGGCAGTAGGAGAAAGGGGCAGGAAAGGAGAGCAGAGAGCATGCTTCACATATCCGCCTTCGCTTGATCCAATTTGGGAACGAGCATCACCCTGCCATGGTCGTGCAGTATTTATAGAATGCCATCTCCTGTCTCCCAGGCATCTAATGGCAACTCAACATTTACTCCAAGAGTGAGGCAGAACCAGTTGGCCTTTGGGACCAAGGCACTATTTTAGAGAAAATCAAAATCATTTGTCTGCTTAGGTGATTCTTCCCTCCCCCCTCCCCCTCAAAACAAGTATTTAATCTTCCAGTGTGATTAATGAAAACCCATCAAAATCAATATTCTTCCTTGGCCCAGGTCCAAAAAGGTACTTAAATGCATGCCAAACTTTGTGCATGCAAATGATCCCTCCTGACGAATTGAGACTTTCAAATGCTTGCCACTTATTCACTCTCTGCTGATTGCCATAGCATTATTTAAGTCTCAATTTAAACTAATACAGAGCACATTTCTTTTAAAATATATGTATTTCACCTGCTTTTATATGATCCTTAAAAAATAACCCATGGGGATTGCACAGAGATGTCATCAAAACAGGACCTGCTCTGCAGACTGCAAATGAAACTTCATCAGCATTTTGGAAAGAGAAGCCTGCCCAATCCTCTGGGCAGCCTCAGGGGCCAAGGAGCATGCTTGATTTCCAAGCATCACATTACCTTGTTTCTGAAGTGCCTTTTTCCTAGAATTTTCAGGTTGTGAGAGGCTTCACAGAGTTCTGGAATCAGTACACTTCAAACCACAATCACATTTCAAACACGAACACTAAGGACATTTGCTAGAAATTCTTTCTTCTGTGGCCTGTTATTCCAGGAGCAGCCCAAGGGTCCCCGTTAGGGACAGAGATACCCAACACAGAAATATGCTTTTTTGGGTTTTTTTCACCTTCTACAGCTAAGCCTAGGTTTTGGGATTGTGTTCAAGGGGCACTTTAGGTGGCATTAACTGGGCAATCTCCAGTCAGGACTGCTGTACTTCCTTAGGAGATGAATNTGCTAGAGAGCCCGAGAAGCTGTGCCCTGTGACACAGACTGACTTATCTTTTTGGTTTGAGTACCTTTTCTAAACATCTCAGCAAGCCTATGAGTGAAGTAGACATCACCATTGTTTTCTTCTCACAGCCTATAATATAATTTTCTCTATTGAAATATTCCAATTAGCTCAAACCAGCAGAATGCCCAACCCTGTGCCGGTCAGTAGGGCAGCTCAAGGTGCCTTGCAGGACAGTGTTGTTTACCCATCAGCTGCTTACTTCTCCACTGTAGAGAGGAATGGACGCTGCCCTGTGGAGTTCATAGAATCATTTAGGTTGGAAAAGACCTTCAAGATCAAGTCAAACCATTATCCTTACTCTTCCAAGTCCACCACGAAGCCATATCCCTAAGCAGCACATCTGCATGGCTTTTAAACACATCCAGGCACAGTGGCTCACCCACTCCCAGGGGCAAGCCTGTCCCAATGCCTGACAAACAGTTTCAGTGCATTTTTTTTTTTATCCTAATGTCCAACCAAACATGTCCTGCTGCAACTTGAGGCCGTTTCCTCTTCTTCCATCACTAGTTGCTTGAGAGAAGAGACCAACCCCACCTCATGCCAGCGTGCCTTTCAGGATGAGTGACCTGTACTAGTGGGAGGTGTCCCTGCCTATGGTGGGGAGTTGGAACTGGGTGATCCTTGAGGTTCCTTCCAACCTTACCATTCTCTGTCAGAGAGAGTAATGAGGTCTCCCCTCAGCCTCCTCTTCTCCAGCCCAAATTGTCCTGCTTCCTTCAGCAGCTCCTCTCCAGACCCTTCACCAGATTCATCATCCTTCTCTGGACCCTTTCCAGCACCTCACTGTCCTCCTCGGAGTGAGGGGGGGGGGTCAAAAGTGAACCCAGCACCCAAGGTGTGGCCTCCCCAAGGCAGAGTAGAGAGAGACAATCACCTCCCTGGTCCTTCTGCCTACAGTATTTCTAACACAAGCCAGGATGTTGTTGGCCTTCCTGGGCATACCAAATACTGTCCATAAACTGTGCAACAGTTGAACAGGGACACCCAAGCACTGACATATGTTTACAGACTTCAAGACACAGCAGTGCCAGCTTCAAATCTTCTGAAATCGTGAAGTAGGCTCCTCTGAAGCTCACCTCACTGTGACACCCAACAACACCCAGTGAGGAAATCAACCATAACTGCATTTTGCAAGAGGTACCAGAGTGCATCACTTCAAGAGTGACTTGAGAATAAGGGAAGAGAGAAAAGAAACTCTTTCAATTTATCTTCTGGTTTCCAAGCCTCTAGGATATTTCAGAGCTGTGTTTTAAATTTGCTCTGCAACCCGGAGGCCAAGAAATTTCTTCTTTTAAATAAAATGTGACATTCTTATGTAATCAGTTGCCCCAAGAGCAAGATCTCAAAGATAAGTGGCAAATTCTATGAAACTTCTGCTAAGTTCCTAAGAATTGGAATCACTAAATCAAAGAAGTGAGATGCAATGACAGGGTCATAGCCCTGGGCCTGTGAGAAAGAACTGAGTGGTTTTAGGAAATCAAAGAAACAACTTCATCTTGTAAAATTACAATTAAGGATGCTTTCATCCCTATAAATTGCTCTAATGCCATGTTGAGATGAGCTTTAAAGATGTTAAATGAGTACCTTCAAATGTCTTTCTTTAGAGTGTTCTAGAGGAGCAATTCCTTTTCAGAAAGAGTGGGTCCAAGTAACCAGCTGCAGACATCCCATAGACATCCCAGGCCATTTGGGTGATTAAATTATGGGCAGTCATCGTCCAGATATTCATACAGAGGCTGTCCTTCAGTACAAGCATAGGAGTCCTTCTGCCATGCCAGGGACCACACCTTTATTGAGGACTGCCCTAATGCTGGCTGATGTTTGCACACAATCCTAAGCTACTGTGTCCAGTTCTGGGCCCCTCAATTCAAGAGAGACATTGAGGTGCTGGAGGGTACCCAGAGAAGGGCATCAAGGCTGGTGAGGGGCCTGCAGCACAGCCCTGTGAGGAGAGGCTGAGGGAGCTGGGGGTGTGCAGCCTGCAGAAGAGGAGGCTCAGGGAAGACCTCATTGCTGTCTACAACTACCTGAAGGGAGGTTGTAGCCAGGTGGGGTTGGGCTCTTCTCCCAGGTGCCCAGTAACAAGACAAGGGGACACAGGCTCAAGCTGTGCCAAGGGAGGTCTAGGCTGGATGTTAGGAGGAAGTTCTTTACAGAGAGAGTGATTGGCATTGGAATGGGCTGCCCAGGGAGGTGCTGGAGTTCCCATCCCTGGAGGTGTTGAAGAAAAGCCTGGATGGGGCACTTAGTGCCATGGTCTGGTTGATTGGCTAAGGTTGGGTGATAGATTGGGCTGGATGAGCTTGGAGGTCTCTTCCAACCTGGCTGATTCTATGATTCTATACCTGAGTTGATGCTAGCCAGTGGTACAGCACCATAGCATGTGTGAAACATTTAAGTGCTCAACACCAGGGACTGGAAGCAAAAGCTGTCATCAGTACAGGTTTCTGTGTTGCACCAGCTGCATGTTCTCTGCCCTCAACCTCAAGCAAGCTCAAAGCATCTAGACTAGCTAAGAAGAAGAAATTGTTTGTGATGAGGGTAGTGAAACACTGGCCTAGGTTGTCCAAAGAGGTAGTAGAAGTCCCATCCCTGGCAACATTCCAGGCCAGGTTGTTTGGGGCTCTGAGCAACCTGCTCTAGTTGCAGGTGTCCCTGCTGGTGCAGCAGGCAGGGTAGACAAGATGACCTTCATGGGTCCCTTTCAACCCAAACCATTCTGTGATGTTCTGTGTCACAAGCCTGGTGCCCAGGCCATTCTCTGTTATCCTGGCCCAGGATGAGGAGCTGGAATGCAGCAGCAACTGGGGAGCTTTCAGAAATCTTTCCTCAGTTCTGAGGGCCTGGTGGTGTGCACCGTGGCTGGGTGAGTAACCACATATCTTGGTACCACGCAGAGAGGAGTGTGCACTGTTTCAATCTGCAGTGGACAAACTTATTCCTCCTAATGTATTCCCCAGGCTTTTTGAGGTTTGGCATGACTGGAGAGGTGAGAATCAGGCAGGCATTGTTCAGCAGAACTATGTTCTGGTCAAATGCCGCTCTCTGTCCCAGTTAGTGCCATACATGCTTAGCTGGTTTCATCACTGCAGCATGCTTACAGCTCCTCACAGCAGCAAAATCCCTTGTCTGATCTGGTGCCTGTGCTGATTAATTGGTTGACAATGCAAAATGGTCCTACCAAGACCTAACTTTATTGTGTTGATTGAGAAAGAGCAGAAGGCTCATTTCATCTCCACGCCTGCAGCAAGAGGTTTCTGTAAATGCTGCTTGCCTAGAATTGGTGCAGAGATGATGCTCTATGAGCAAGCATCATAACTGCTGGAGAATACACAAGGAAATGCAATGGGCAATCAATTTGTCTGGTAACACAAAGTTTCACCTCAACATCAGGAGAAACTTCTTTACAGTGAGGGTGACAGAGCACTGGAACAGCCTGCCCAGAGAGGTTGTGGAGTCTCCTCCTTTCAAAACTCACCTGGAGGTATTCCTGTGTGAAATACCCTAGGGGATCCTGCTTGGCAGGGGGGTTGGACTCAATGATCTCTGGAGGTCACTTGCAACCTCTAAAGTTCTGTGAGTTCTTACAAGAGGGAAGGTCCCAGGTTTTGCCTCTTTGCATTTACCTGATTACCTGACTGTGCACACCTAATTAACTTGCAGCACTGTCATCAAGGGAATCCATGATCTTTCCAAACAATGTTGAGGCAGCCAGACACCAGCCCTCTGTAGGAGAGACAAAATCTGGGGTTCAATTGCTGTGTCCATTTTGCTCCGGTTCCTTTCTTCCAGAAGAATCACAAGTGAGGAGAAACAAAACTGAAGCAAGGACAGAAGAAATGCCACAGACTCCTGAACCTGCAAGGTGTGATGGTGAGTCCTAAAGAGATGACAGCCACATGAAATGCAGGCTGAAATTCTCTCCACCTTTCAGTGCTGATGGAGTTAGCCAGCATCTGTTCATTTCCACATCCTTTTTCCATCCTGCTGAGGCTGGTTCTCTCCTTGAGGCTGTTCTCCTACCTGGCCATGACATGTTGAGAATCTGCCTGTCCAGAGAACCAGCTCCACTTGGCATCTTCAAGGACAGTTGTGGACTTTTGTACTTGAACATAACAAAGGCACTTGGGAGTTCTGGGAACTATTTCTGCCTCTGGCACCAATCGCTGGAGGAAGGAACTCAACAAAAAGGCTCTGACCTTTTAAAAGATAGAGTTAGACTCAAGTATTCCTGAGGAATGGCAGGGAGAGTCACTCCTGGATGTGTCATTCCACACCAAATAAATATGTTTAAGTAAATAAAGCAACTCACCTCCAAGGTCAGCCCTGCCTGTGGCAATGCCTCTGTGCTGTGCTGCTGCTCCACGTCAAGCAGAGGTAATAAGGTTTGTTAGGTATGATGTGAGGGTAGCTATGAAATTTCAGCTGCTAATATATGTCAGGTGTCCTTAAATCCCTGTGCAGGAAGGCAAATGGAACTTGCTGTTGTCTTGATCCAATAGAAGAAAAAGCAATGGGGCTGTATAAGATTTTTCTCCAATGGGAGAGATTTCCAGAAGAAAACTGACTCACAGAACGTTAGGGGTTGGAAGGCACCTCCAGAGATCATCCAGTCCAACCTCCCTACCAGAGCAGGGTCACCTAGGGTCACCCAGAAACACATCCAGGTGAGTTTTGAAAGTTTCCAGAGAAGGAGACTCCACAGCCTCTCTGTTCCAGTGCTCTGATTAGACATTTGGGCTGTGAGGTGGGTTGGTGACTGGCTCAGCAACAGAGTTCAGAGGGCTGTGATCAGGAGTGCAGAGTCCAGCCAGAAGCTGTGGCCAGTGGTGTCCCCCAGGGCTTAGTACTTGGTCCAGTGTTATTCAATATTTTCATCAGTGACCTGGATGAGGGGATTGAGTGCACCCTCAGCAAGTTCACTGATACCACACTGTGGGAGGTTGCTGACACCCTGTCACGCTGAGCTGCCATCCAACAATGTCTGGACAGGCTGCAGAGCTGGCCAATGGGGAACCTCACTAAGTTTAATAAGGACAAGTGTAGAGTCTGAGGAGGAACAACAGCAGGCACCAGTACAGACTAGAGGTTGTCTTGCTGGAAGGCAGCTCCATGGAGAAGGACCTTGGAGTCCTGGTGGACACCAAGCTCTCCATGGGACAGCAATGTGCCCTTGTGGCCAAGATGACCAATGGCATCCTGGGGTGCATCAAGAAAACTGTGGCCAGTAGTTCTGGGGAGGTTCTCCTGCCCCTCTACTCTGCCCTGGTGAGACCACACCTGGAATACTGTGTCCAGTTTTGGGCTCCCCAGTTCAAGAGAGACAGGAACCTGCTGGAAAGAGTCAGCAGAGAGGTACAAGGGTGATTGTGGGACTTGAACATCTCTGCTATGATGAAACTGAAACAGGTGAGTATCTCTCCTGAACCCAGGCAGTGATCATCCTGGGAGCAGGAGGATGGAGAGCTCTTGCCATGTAGGTACAGCTGTGTAGGCTGGAAGCATCAGGTTATGTGGGGGGTGGTGCAGTTAACCCAAGTGCAGAGCCATGTGATGCCCTCGGGTCTTTCCTTTTTCCCATTTTCAGTACTTTAGGATTTTTATTCTGGTGCATTTAATTCTGCTGCCCACCACAATGGGTTAAGGAGAGGTTGTTCTGCCTCCTCAGTATTAGTCTCTCTGCCTGTCTCCATCAAGTCTTTGCCTCTCATGCCAACTTGCCTTTTTATTCTCTTCATGCCTCTTAGGACATGCTGAGTGATCCTAATCCCTGGCAGAACTGGTCTCTGAAGTCAGATTTTCCTGGGATTGTACTAAGCCTCCCTGGTCTTAGTTATCCTGAGCATTGTGAGCCCACAGCCTCTCTCACCTCCTGGCTGGCCAGTGGTAAGCAAACCCAGCACCAGGCTGCAATCCTGGCTTTGCAGCTACCCACGATTAATCTCTTTCCATGCTAAGAATTGACCATTTGATCCTGTTCTGTGCTCCTTATCTCTTCTCCAGTTTTTAATCCATGACAAGACTTTACCTTTCACCCCTGGATTGCCAAGTTTCTCAATAGCCTCTTGTGCAGGACTTTATCAAAAGCCTTTTGAGAGCTGGAGGAGTCCTCCCTGCTCTGCATTTTCCTTAACCCTTTCAAGGGATATCAGCTGAATTTCCCCACAGCCCTGATTCTTTCCTGCACTTGCATCCTGCATCCACATTGCTCCGGGGGCTCAGCCAGCAGCACTACTGATTATGTATAGAAAACACAACAGCTGTAAGTGCCTCTGGACAGGAGCTCTCTGGGTCTTTGAGGCAGGCAAGGAGAATGTCACCAATGGATTTTTAAATTTTTTTTTTTTTAATTATCTGCTTCAAGCTGAACTCTATAGATATATGAATTAATGACAGAATACTTGGGGCATAAATGAATGTACAGTCTGGGTTTATGCAGCACAGCCAGCATACAATGAATGCAACACGAGTCGGGAGTGCAGGCTGAAATCCCAGAAGGAATCCTCAAATTCACAGATTGAGTTAAAAAGGAAGGAAGGACAAGATAACAGGCATGGTTTTTTTTCAATTGCTACCTGTAATCCTTAGGGGCATCAAAAGCCTCTGGAGGGTTCTGCTATTTATAGTGAAGAGTCTGAAGAAATGCTGCCACCGAGGAATCGATTCCCAGCTCATACCCAAGCAGGCTGCAGTACACAAACAAACAGCTTCAGGCAGGATCTTCGACAGTCCCACAAAAACAGCCACCCCTCCTGAGGCAGCCACACTAAGGGAGCTTTAACCCTTCAGGCAGCTATCAGACAAGCAGCCAGCCCTTGGAAATGTCTTGTTTAAACATTTTGCCTCCTTCGGAAGCAAACACCATCAACGTGTTTCCTGGGTGAGAGCCAAGAGCTTGCTGAGGAGGAGTGGAAGGTTTTACCCCAAAGGTCTCGTTCAGGAGCCAAAGCAACAGTGGTGTTATGTAAACACCACACCACGTTGCCAAAACAACAAACCTTACAGCAATGGACAACATAATGAACTGTCTGAAACGTGGGAGAGATGCTCAGCTCAGCCACACCACTGCTCATGCCAGGCAGAGACTCTGAAGGGAAAGCAAATCTGGCAGTCTTCAGTGGCAGGTTGGATGGGGCCTGGAACAATCTGGTCTAGCAGGAGTCCCTGGCCATAGCAGGGGGATTGGAACTAGAAGATCTTCAAGGTCCCTTCCAACCCAAACCATTCTGTGATTGCCAGAGCACGGGGAAGTGCCCTCTGCAAGGTGACCTACTCATTTCTCCCCCTTTGGCTGAGGTTTGACAGCTTTTCATTAAACCCTGACATTTAGTTATTTTAATGTTTCAGCTGCCTTGCCTCTCTGAAACATTGCTGCTGACCAGGGGATACAACACTGACAACTTCACCAAATGCCTGTGGTTTGGGGAGGACTTGTTCTGGGAATTTTCGTGATGGTTTTAAGAACAAACTCTTTGTGTTCTGTTTGAACTTTTGTAACAGGCTCAGGAGCGTGAACCCCAAGGAGAAAACCTGAAAGACTGCAAATTCAGTGGCCCACTCCACCTTCTTGTAGGCAAAAAGGATCAACCAGCAAGAGGTGGAAGCTGGCGTGAAGCAGAGCTGCCTTGGCTGGTGGAGGATTTGGGCAAAGGTAGGTAATGCTTGCTGGAAAGGGTTTGTACACAACGGGGAAACTGAGCATCCTCTCCTCAAGTGTCAAGAAAGATTTGAACCTGTTGGAGCGGGGCCAAAGGAGACCATAAAGATGGTCAGGGAGCTGCTGTGAGGACAGGCTGAGAGAGTTGGTGTTGTTCAGCCTGCAGAAGAGAAGGCTCCAAGGAGACCTTTTTGTGGCCTTTCAGTACTTAAGAAGGCAAATAAAAAAGCTGGGGACAGGCTTTCTGAGCAGGGCCTATTGTGACAGGACAAGTGGTGATGGCAACATACTCTAGTTGAAGATGTCCCCACTGACTACAGAGGGGTAGGCCTGGACGACCTTTAGAGGTCTCTCCCAACCCAACCCATCCTATGATTCTATGAATCAAGGTTTTTTTAGAACTCTCTTCTGCACCTGAAAAAACAAATCACTGCTGTGGGATTCCTGTAGGAAGTGTAGGACTTAGGCTTAAATCTGAGTAAATCAGATTTTGCTCAGCTCAGCTTGAGAGCATCCAAAGAAAAAACAAAACTGCTCTTCTGCCCTGTAAAGACACAGCTTTGCCTCTGTTTAATTTGGGGACTAACAGAAGGGGAAGAATGTTGTGAGTCAGAAGCAAATTGCTTTAGTATGAAATAACTTCCATCGAACTCGCTCACCTCAACTGTGTTTTAATTTAGCTTTCTTAAGTGCATCACAGAGAAACTTTATCCAGCCTTGATGCTCTGGTGTCTCTGGGATTGTACATCAAGCTCATTTTAAATCACAGATTTAACACATCATCTGTTGGCTTTCAGCACCTGATAAATGTTATGGGTTCCCTAATGCTCTGGCAGAGCTGGAATCACCAGTCCTCAGGCTCTCCAACTGTTGTTTGACTCTGTGGCATTAAAGGCTGAATATTTTATTAACAAAGGGAAAGCAACACTGAAATGAAAATAAAATACTCCACCTAACAGCCTGACTGCACGGTGCTTAGCCTCAGATCCAATTTGTGCTCTTAGCTGCCTCCAGAATACACAAATTTGATAGTCTTAACAATTAAAAATGTTTTCTAGGATCAAATTCAATAACCTGTCAGAAGTCCCACCTGCTATAACCTAAGGATGTCTTTTTAGAAGGGAAATAATCAGAGCAGGAGGGTCAGGGTAGCTGAAAGAACAAACCACTGCAGTTTGCTAACAGCAAGCAGTATCTTTGGGGGTGCTTGGCACAGCAGGACTGAACCAAACCAAATTTCAAGCACAAATACTGAAACTGAGTGGAAATAGCCCCACAACTGTAGACACAGTGGTTGACAGGACCTCTGGAAGCCTCTTGCCTGCTCCAAGCCAGGCTACTGCCAGCTCTAGATGAGGTCAGCTGTGGCTTTGTTAGCCAAACTTTGAAACCTCTGAAGACTGAAGCTGAGCAGCCTCTGTACTACCTGTTCTAGTGCTGCACTATGTTCATGCTTTCCCTGCTGTCCTGTCCAGCTACAGACTGGCCATTACCCCTCTCTTACACTGTCCTGAGGTGAGTTTGGCCCCATTGTGTTTGTTAGTCCATCAAGGAGCTGTAGGCAACTGCTCAATTTCTCTTTTAAGTCCCTTTTGCCAGATTAAACAAGCCCAGCTACCTCAGCCTCCCTCTCTAGAAGGTCCCTGTCCCTGTTAGCAGAAGTGTATTATGAAGCTGGGGGTCCCAAGGGGCCCAGACATGGTGTTCCCACACTGGGGCATCCAACAGCATACTTGGAGCAGCTCCTTTGAAAGCCTTTGGTGTCTTGCACAAGCTGCCCTTCCAGATTTGCTGCCAGGTGAAAAATGCTGTTTTGCTTCTAAAAAAATCAAAGTTTATTCCATCCAAGTAGAAGAGAAAAGTCACTGAGACTTTGAAGCTGTTTCAAAAGGGTGTCAAAAGTATGTAGCTACCTACAATTTCTATGTTTTATTCCATCTGCTCATCCATTCAGCAAGGTGGTCTAGTAGAAGGTGTCTGGCAGGGAGGTTGGAGCTAGATGGTTTTGAAGGTTCCTTCCCACCCATTCCATGAAGGCAGCATGTTCAGAAGCAGGTCTCACAGCCCTCTGGAGACCTGCCCAGTGATGGATATTTCCAACCTGCTGTAATGCAGAGGAGAGCCTTTTTGGCAGAACAGGGATGAGGTTGGTTTGGGGAGATGGGGAAGAGGAAGGCCTGCAGAAATTGCCTCCTGCTGAAACTTTCACGCCTCTGAAAGCATCTCAGCCCAATTAGCTTGTAATGTAATCTGCTGTTTTTCTTCTCAGTGTGACTCAGTTTGCTGTGGGTTTTATTTGCGCAGACAAGGTTTGTAGCTGGAGGGATGCTGACGCTGTCTGGGAGGACCAAGGGAAGCAGCTGAACACTAAGCTGGTGCAGGCAAGCACCTGCTGCACAATAAATGAGCCCTATGCTTTTCTAAGCTGCCTTTCTTTCATTCCCTCCTCTTTCCTCCTCCCTGCTCTTTCCTCTTCCCTCATTATTTTTTCCCCATTTCTGAATTTTCTTTTTCTGGCTTTCTACTCCCTTTCTAAACCCAAACATCTCTTTCCCTCATTTTTGGTTTCTTTCCCCATCCTGCTCCCTGCACTTCACAACTGTGTACGATGTCTTGATACCAGTGGTGGAGCCAAAGTCATGAGCCTATGCAGCTCACATCCCAGCTGCATTTACAGACTAAGGGGGGGGGGGAAATATCTCATTTTCTGCAGTGGGTCTGGTAAGCTGAGCTGGATCTGTAAGGGAGATACTGATGACACCACATCTGGAGTACTGTGTCTAATTCTGAGCTCCCCAGTTCAAGAAAGACAGGGAACTACCGGAGAGACTCCAGTGGAGGCTATGAGGATGATGGAGAGACTGGAACCTGTCTGATGAGGAACGGCTGTTTAGGAGACCTGGGGCTGTTTAGCCTGGACAAGAGAAGCCTGAGAGGGGATCTGCTCAATGCTCTGCAAGAGGATGGGGCCAGTCTCTTTTCACAGCTGTCCTATGGCAGGATAAGGGGCAACAAACTGGAACCCAGAAGGTTCAACCTCAACATCAGAAAAAACCTCTTTGCTGTGAGGGCAATGGATCCCTGGAGCAGGCTTCCCAGAGAGATTGTGGAGTCTCCATCTCTGGAGAGATTCCAAACCCGCCTGGATGCATTCCTGTGCCACCTGCTCTGGGTGTACCTGCATCATAGAATCATAGAAGGGTAAGGTTGGAAGGAACCTCAAAGATCATCTGGTTCCAATCCCCTGCCATAAGCAGGGACACCTCCCACTAGAACAGGTCACTCAAGGCCTTGTCCGACCTGGTCTTGAACACCTCCAGGGAGATTGCGGAGCACAGAAGCACCAAACGTGATCAAAGATCACATTCGGTGCTTCTGTGCTCCACAACCTCCCTGGGCAACCTGTGCCAGTGTCTCACCACCCTCACTGTAAAGAACTTCCTCCTAACATCCAGTTTCAACCTCCCCTCTTCCACTGTCAGCAGGCGGATTGGACTCGATCTCCAGAGAGGTCCCTTCCAACCCTCACCATTGTATGGTTCTGTGCTGCATCAGAGCCAGTAGCAGGCAGCTCTTGCTACGTGCCCACAGCAGTCACCACCACGGGTCGGGCAGGAAGCGCTCCGGGCGCCCGGGGCCATGCTCCCTGTCACCGCCGTCCTGGCGTTTGCAGCTTGTAGCACATTTGTTCATAATTTAGGAATGTCAGGCAGCCCAACTGGGGCAGCTTGCTCTTGCCGGGTGAGCAGATGTCCAGAAAGGCTGACATCTCCACCGTGCGCAGGAACATCTGTGCCGGAGCCTCGCAGCAGGCGGACGGAGGCTCCCGGGCAGCCGCGGGGGAGCGCAGGCTGCGGCCGGAACATCGGCGGCTGCCTGACCCCGGCACGGAGGGTCCGGAGGGCACGTCCCAGTGCTCCTCCAGCCTTGTGCAGCCTCAGCAAGCAGCGCCAGGGCAAAGCAGGGGAGATTCTGTCTGTGCCAGAGGCTTGCTCTGCTGCTGTCGCTGCGCTTTCGGTGTCTGCGTTCACCAGCTGCAGCGTGGAGCTTGTGCTCCCTTTCTGCGTTTCCACTCAGGCCAGCAGCAGTGGTGCTGAGAATTTCCTGGTGATCCTGAAGGCCGGCAGAGACCTGATCTTCGGCTACACGGCCCCCGAGCCACCAGAGAAACCTGCAGCACAGCACAAAAGCATGTGGAGTCCTGCTTTTTTGTGGGCTGAAAGAGGTTTGTTCATATAGATCTGAGGCCTTTCAAACTGCCCTGGAGGAAGAGATGTGCCCTAAGCCCAGGTTTCACAAAGTCCCCTGTAGGAGGGGGGAACTGGGAGAAGATATTAAACCCTTGGGGCTGCTGTCAGAGCTGGTGGCACTCACTCCTTCACTGGTGTCCTGCTAGCGGGAGGCCCTGGCAGGCAGGATCTTCACTGCTCTTTTAGCCCTCTGATGAAGCATCCCTGAAGCCAGCAGGATTAGGTGAGGAGAAGCTTTGCTCACCCCCATCCTGCACAGCTGTTCTGTCTGGAAACATGGCACTCTGGGACATGGGGAGATCCCCAGAGCCACGTGTACAGGACCTAAGGCAGGGCCAGCCTCTGAGGCATGGTGGTGTGTACCTGATAGGGAAACCAAAGACATCTCCCTCTAGGCTGCCCAAAGATTCTCCAGATATTACTCTCCCTGGGGAGTCAGGCAGCCAGGAATAACACTTTGCCATCTAACTGACAAGAGAGGGAGTAATCTCCACCCCAAACCTCCTCAACAGCACCCAGCAGCCAGGTGACAGACCACAGCAAAGGCTTGAGGACAGTGCTCCAGCCTCACCAGATGTTGTCACCAGGCCACATGTATCTCCCTTGGTCCAGAGGCTGCAGACCCAGTGAGCTACAAGGTACAGGCTGTGGGGTAGGTGCACATCCAAGACAGAAGGACCCTGTGATCCAGTCAGCTGATGCTGCTCCCTCTTCCATGACCTCACTGCTAACATCTGTCAGCACCATCCTCTGGGGAAACCCCTCGCTGATAAGAGGTCTCATTCCCATCAGGGAGACAGGGCTGCTCTCACTGCCCTGGCCAGACATGGAGAAAACCATCCTCCCTGGTTAGATTGGTTTCCATGTCTAATCTGCTACAGCAGCAGAGGGGATGCTGTCTCCATAACTGAGCACTGAAATGGTCCTGGGTGGCTCTCCCCACATTGAAGACCTCCACAATTGCTCCTAAATCAAGGAGCACTAAACCAAATGTCATATCTGGTTGGAGATGGGCATGCTTTTGTTTTCTTACCTGGACCTTGCATCCCAGCAGGACACTCTGCTCCTGACACATCAGGTCCAAAGTGTAACCTAGCTAAAGCTCTGTTTTAACTAGCTCAAAGCAGAGATTGTGTCTATCACAGGCTCAGATCCAGCTAATTTTATTGTAGATAAAATGTTACATGCCAGTGTGGGGAAATCTTTTGTCCTGCTGAGAGCATTGAAAGCAAGCATGCCTTTGCCCAGAATTTCCTCTCTGATTTATATATTCTGCATTTTTTATTCTTTCAGACTCCTGGAAGTGGAGTGATCATCCCACACTGCCAACTCAGGAGTTTGTGGCAGCCTCTTCTACAGCATCCTTGGGGCTCCTTAGAGGAAATGTTCCATATGAGGGGAACCATCTCAAGCAGGGCTTTCAGAAAGGTAGATGTGCTGAAATGAAAGGCTGGTCTTGATGGTGTTATATCAAGAAATGTGCCCGCCCTTGTCCCAGGGAATGGCTCCTAGTTGAGAATGCAGCTCTGTGTCACAAGCAGAACACCCAAAATTAGCCAAGGGGTTTCAAGTCCTCCTCAGCAGTGCTCAAACCTCCTGGCATAGTGCCCAGGCCCTCTCTGTCTCTGCCAGGGAGCCACAGCTGGTGGTGGCTGTTAACTCTTGAGGCCATCACCCAATCC
Source organism: Semnornis frantzii (assembly GCA_013399775.1). NCBI lineage: Eukaryota > Metazoa > Chordata > Aves > Piciformes > Ramphastidae > Semnornis > Semnornis frantzii. The sequence continues at coordinate 34,741 of VWYK01008056.1, read as the reverse complement.
CTTGGCCAACACAGAAAGTGATGAGCAGCTTTGCCCTTGGCCAAACCCACCTCTGCTTGATGAACCCTGGGGAGACACACAGACAGGCTGGAGGCCATGCAGAAGAGCCAACAGCTACTGATGTGTTGGAGAGGAGCCCACAGAAAGCATGGGTCCCACGAGGCTGTTCTGTAGCTACCTGTTCCTGCTGCAGTCACAGAGGCCCAGAGGAGAAGCAGGGCTCCTCTGGTGTAGGTGTTTTACAGGTGGAAATCTGTCATCCTCAAAAATCCAAGCATCCAGGGGGAATTTGAAAATCTTGCTGGGTTCTTAGCTCCCCTTGGCTGTTCTCTGGAGGATGATGACTCCCTGCAAGAAGCATAACTCAAGCTATTAAATATGGCCCCCCAACAGAAATTTGGGATCAAAGGAGCAGCTTGGAACACCTTGGTTTCTCCCCTTGCAAGGATCTGGTTGGGATCACTGCTCTCCAGCTACTTCATCTCAATCTCTGTGCCTGCCCACCCAAAGAGACCCTCCATCAGGGCTCTCCATGACCCTGGGGCTTGGCAGGATACAAAGCCTGACTGCCACATGCAGTCTCCTTCTCTGCCTTTCCCCCCTGCTTCAATAATGCTAAATGTTATCTGCAATTCATGCTTGACTTCACATAGTAGGCCCAGGAGAAGCTCTGCATGTCTCAGAGCTCATCAGAAAGCCATGATCCCTTCAGATGAGTGCCTCTGTTTCATGCCCTTCCTCAAGCACAGAGGTGAAATCCTTCCTCCAAACATGGCTTTCGGAAGTCAACTTGCAGGAACCACTAGTTCCAAAATCCTCTCTGCCACCACTTCCCCCAGTCTGTGTCCTGCTCTGATTTTGGAAAAGTGATGTAGTTTAGTCTGGAGAAGGAAGCTTACGACAGACCTAAGCCTCATGTTGTCTCTACAGATCCATGAAGGGAGGTTACAGTAAGGTAAGTCGTGGTCTCTTCTCCCTAGTAACAAGTGATAGGACAAGAACAAATGGCCTCAAGTTGAACCAGGGGAGGTTTCAGTTGAATATCAGAAGAAACTTCTTCCTTGAAAGGGTTCTCAAAGACTGGAGCAGGCTGCCCAGGGGTATGGTTGGAGCCCCACCCCTGGAGGTGCTTCAGAGAGCCAAAGCTGTGGTGCTAAGGGCCGTGGTTTAGCATCAGACTTGGTAGAGTTAGAGAATGGTTCAACTGGATGGTCCTGAAAGTATTTTCCAACCCAAACCATTCTGTGATTCTAAGCTTGCTTTTCATTTTGCTGTCCCAGTCAGAGCAGGCTGCTGGAGGTGTTGGCCCCATGCTGGTGGGCAGGTAGGTGGGCTGATGTAGACACTGCATAGCTCCACTCCTGGCTCTCTATTTTCCATGCTAGTCCCAGTGACAGGTTGGCACAGCGTGGGTGGGCTAGGAGGCAGCAGCACAGGCAGGAAACCCAGACACAGCCTGTCGGGGAGCGCAGAGGGAGGGCAGGGAGCAGGGAGATTCCTGGAGAGCATCAGAGCTGCAGGGGAGCTGCAGCCACAGCTGGGAAACACAAGTGGGCTGGCATCAATCACTCCACATGCCACACTTACTCCTCCAGAGCTCATAAAAGCAGCAGAGCCCAGCCACAGCTTGGAGTACATCAGATTGCTGCTGGGCTAACGAGATTCATGGGCAAATTAAAGATTGCGCAGATGAGCTCAACAACAATGTGTTCTGATGGGAGGGAAAAGGGGCAAGGTTGGCTTCAAGCCATTCTGCAGCTCAGAAAACTTGGGAGATTTTTGGACCATGCTTGACACTGCTGAACACAGCTTGTTCTGCAGCTGCCGTGTGGTGTCAGGCACCACTGTGTGCTTGAAGTGGAAGTGAAACGTTTCAGCGGCGCTCACTGCAATCTCTCCTGCAGGTTTGCAGCATTGAAAAATGCTTCTGTGGTTGTGGCTTCTCAGTGCAACTCACAACAGATTTATTGTTCTTTCTTTTGATGCCCTAACAAATTGCACAGGGAAAGAAATCTGCTCTCTGCCCAGCCTGGGCTGCTCACTCTTTGGAGCCAGGCATTGTTTTGCAGAGAAGGCTCTAGCGTGGACAATTCAAATAAGGGCTACCCCAGCCCCAGTTGTGCAACTGGTTGTTTAACCCAAACAGCAGTGTTAATAGTCAACAAGTCAAACCAGCTCTGGATGCTTCTCACAAGTGACAGGACAAGGGGGGATAGCTTCAAACTGGAAGAAGTTTGTGTGAGATGAGACACGAGGAAGAAATTTTTCCCCATCGGAGTGGTAAGGAACTGGAACAGGTTGCCCAGAAATGTGGAGGCTCCAAGTCTGTCAGCGTTCAAGGCCAGGTTGGATGGGATCTTGAGCAAGCTGGTCTAGCAGGAGGTATCCCTGGCCATGGCAGGGGCTTGGAACTAGGTCATCTTGAAAGTCCTTTCCAAACCAAACCATTCTATTATTCTTGAGTCCTCAGCAATGACATATTGCAGCCTGGAGGAAAGTGTCCTCCACCAGGCACTACCTACCTACACCCAGGTCTGGATCTGCTGCTTCTTTTGCAAAGCAGAGCCAGCATGGCCCATATTTATTTGCCCATCCAGAGGCACATAGCAGCACTTGGGGTGGCTGTGGCAGGGGGCCTGATGCAATCCTTCTGCCCCTGTACTCACCACTGGTCAGGCCACATCTTGAGTCCCGTGTTCAGTTCTGGGCCCCTCAATTTAAGAAAGATATTGAGGTGCTTGAACGTGTTCAGAGATAGGGGGCCTGGAGGGGCCTGGAGCACAGCCCTGTGAGGAGAGGCTGAGGGAGCTGGGGGTGTGCAGCCTGCAGAAGAGGAGGCTCAGGGCAGACCTCATTGCTCTCTACGACTACCTGAAGGGAGGGTGTGGCCAGATGGGGGTGGGCTCTTCTGCCAGGCCCCCAGTGACAGAACAAGGGGACACAGTCTCAAGCTGTGCCAGGGCTGGTTTATGCTGGATGTTAGGAAGTTCTTTACAGCAAGACGGACTGGCATTGGAATGGGCTGCACAGGGAGGTGTTGGACTCCCCATTGCTGGAGGGGTTTAAGAGGAGGCTGAATGAGGCACTTAGTGCCATGGTTAAGTTAATTAGAAGGGGTCAGGTGATAGGTTGGACTTGATGATCCTAGAGGTCTCTTCCAACCTGGTTAATGCTGTAATTCTGTGAAATAGCATCACTCACCTCTGTTTAGGCCACAACACTGCTTGAAGAGAAGGCTCTTCACTACCTGAATATTAGTGAGGGACTGAGATTATGATTGTGTTCACACCTTTTCTACAAAGCTTCTCCCCACTGCTGAGGTAGTCAGGTCTGGAAGGTGGATCTCATCTCTTTCCTGACTTTAGGTACCACTATTAAACCAGACACTTAAGGTAAGACCTCTCATTTCTGCCCAGTGTCCTTGCAGGACCCTGGTATTTTTTTCACCCCAGGCCCAAAGCTCTGGCAGGAGGTTTGGAGGCTGACAGCTTGCTCTTCCCTCTTAGAGTGATCCAAGGCTGGCTCAGAAAAGACAGAGGTCTGCAAAGTGCCTTGATGAGCAGCACCACCAATGGCCACCTGCCCCCTGGAGTGAGAGGTGGAGGTCCCTGCAGGAAGCTGTGAGACCTGTACCCAGCATGATCTTTACAAGGATTGACAACTGAGGTTTCTATCAGGGGTTGCCTCTGGTAGGAGAACTGTACTTCATTATTGATACAGTTAAAACCCCTGGAAGCCTCTGGGCACAAAAAGGCTGGGGTCCTTTGAACAGGTCCTCTCCTGAGGGGTCAGGTGCCTTTTGGAAAGGAAAGCCCTGGCTTTCATTTGCCTCACACCTAGGTGACTGGCTTGGGGTCATTTTTGTTTTGATCTGCTGGAAGAGCGAGGTGAGTGAGGACTGCTCTGTTTAGTCTTTCTCATCTGGCATCTTGCTATCACACCTCTGCTGGCTGAGCCAGCTGCTCCCCACACTCAGTCCTGCTGAGATAGCACAACCAGCTAAACATGCTGTTCCCAGCATGTCCCTCCAGCCTCATGCCTTCCACCACCCGGGGAAGTCCCTGGCCAGGATGCAGACCCCCTGCTTTGGGGCCTCTGAGGCAGCAGAGGATTGTCAAAACCAAAACTTGGCCTCAGCACTGGAGACCCAAGCCAGCTTCAGTGCAAACCCAGCCATAAGGATACCAACCAGAACCCAGGAGGTTTCACAAGAACACAAGGAAAAACTTCTTTCCCGTGAAGGTGCCGGAGCACTGGACCAGGCTGCACAGAGAGCTTGTGGAGTCTCCTCTGGAGACTTTCAGAACCTGCCTGGGCATGCTGCTGTGCAATCTGATCTAGGAACCTGGTCTAGCAGGGGAATTAGGTTAGACAATCTCCAGAGGTCTTTCAACCCCCACCATGCTGTGATTTTGTGCAATCAGATCTCACCATGGTATGGCTGTGCTCTCTGGGTGCTCTCTTGTCTTTGTTCTTTTTCTAGACCTCCTTTTCCCAGAAGGTGCAGCACATCTGGCACAGCTACCCTTCTATGACAGCACATCAGTCACACAACCACCTACAAAGAGGAAAGGAATTCTGTGAGGAAAACCCAAAGAGAGCAGATTTCCATCTTCTCCTTGCATATATAACTTAATTCATGGAGGAGGAGGGTATCCAGTGCAGGACTGTGTCAGTCCATGGCAACTCTCAGAGACCTGCTGTAACGCAGAGGAGGTCCAGGTGAGGGTACACGAAGCATGGGCTGGGTATCCCCTGCAGCAAACAGGACTACCAGCCTAGGCTGCCTTGCTCCAGGAGCTTGGGCTTTTGCACTGAGCAAAGACAAAGCAAGAGCCTTGCAGCACAGGTTCTGCTCCACATCCTACCCTGTCCATAGCACCAGAAGCAGCCAAAAGCATAAGCAAGTTCAGAGCCAAAGCAAAGCCTCCTGGAGGAGTTGGGCAAGGGCAGGAGTGTGAACCAAGGCAGAAATGTTCTGCAAAGCACTGCAGTTGGAAGGGAGAGGAATCTCAGAGTTTTAGCTGAGTCTTGGCTAGAAAGCTCCCTCAGAAGGGCCATACTGACTCAGCTCCCCCACGGTGCTGCAACCACAAGCAGCTCCAACCAAAGGCAGCACGATGTCTGTGGCTGCAGCTGCTTGGGTGATTCTGCTGGCACAACTGCAGCCAGGAGAAGAGGAACTTTTTGCTCACAGCCTTAATCTAGGCACACCAGCCAAGCCTTAGGCTCTAAATTAAGTCCAAATGGCAGGAAAAATAAAATCAAAACAAGGCTTGTGGCTGAAGTTGGAGGAATTAGCCTTGTTTAGTCTACAAAAAGAGGCTAATATGCCACAAGATAATGACCTTCCAACATGGAAAAGCTGCTGTAAAGCAGGAGGGGGTCAGTCGTTGTCCCTCAGCCTCTGGCAGGAGGACAAGAGCTAATTGGAGTAATACCCAGCAGAAGTGACTCAGGCTAGATGTGAGGAGTGACTAAAAGGGGATGTAAGCACCAGGCAATAAAAAACGGAGATTAACTCAGTGCAGAAAGCTGCAGGTTCCTCACCTTGGAAGGTTTTTAATGACAGATGAGACTAACTTTGACTGGGAACGGGTTGGGAATGCTGGTTTCTTCCCTGGTGAGGGACATCTGGATAACTTCTGGCCCCATCTCAACAAGAGATTCTGTTTTAGGGGATGAACACGAGCAAACAGATGGGCAAAACTCCAAGATAAAGCTGCTCTGAGAGACTGCCCACAAGAACAAGCCACTCCACAAAGCACAGTGTTCTGTTGTCCTATGCCCTCCTTGCGTACATCTCTGTACTGCAGCTACCTGCGCTGGCCAGGCAGGACGCAGTGCTCAGTCTCTCACCCTGCCTGCCTGTCCTCTCCCCTTTCCCAAGCCCTGGCTGTGCTTCCCCTGGGATCAGGGCTGCCACAGTACGCTTAAAGTGTGGCATGTGCATCACTACAGCATCTTCTGCCGCCTAACAAAGTGGAAGTCAGGACCTGGCCCTGCTGCGATGTGACCCTGTGGTTCCCCAGAGGCAGGATGCGAGCTGCTGAGCTGTGCTACCCACTTTGCTCAGACTACTGAAGCTTCAGGGCCAGACTGATTTATTGATGCTCCCTGCAGACACAGCATTGATGTCCTGTTGGTGAGCACTGGCCAGATGATCCCCCAAGGTGTTCCTTCCCAAAACAGGTGGATGAAATCCTTCCTCATCCCAGCAGAATAGATGGAAATGTTGATCCTGTGTGAAAGCAGCAGCCAGTGACCTCCTGGCAGCCGAGTGCTGAACCAGCTGAAAAGGTCACGAGCGTATCAGCCAGAACAGCTGGACCCAACAGAAAATGAGTCAAGATGGTACATAGTTGGCATTGCAGGAATAGCAGATGTAGTCTAGGCTGCTCATAGCAGTGTGTTGATGTACTGAAGCAACTGAAAAGAGACTCGGATGACCGCAGCTTATCACCCGCTTCCCTTGCACTGAAACTTAGATGACCCACAGATGTTACACACAGATCTTCTGGTGACCAGGTCTCTGCACATGGCTGATACTGGGCAGATCTCACAGCAAAACATGACCCCGGGAAGGGCTGTTTGTAATGAGGGGAGTGGAGATGGAGCAGACCACAGAGTAGTGGATGTAATCCCCAGTTGGAATTTGTCTTAGGACTTCACTGTTGCCAACCTAGATCAGGGATGCTGAAAATCCAGACTCGACATTTCACCTTCTCTGCTGTCATCAATGAGATGGTGATGCTCAGAGGGAGAAACACCTCACCCCCTAAAAGCCACCTCAAAGCATCCTGGATTGCCCAAAGTAAAGGAGGGATATGGGGGTGAGGTGGAGAAAGGACTGTGAAGCCAGTTAAGCCTACCTGTGGGCACTGCAATGCTGCACTGACAGCACCTCACTCCCAGAGCTGCACAAAGGGATTGGCTTAAATCTAAAAAGAAAAAAGAAGACTAAAGTAGGAGTCTAAAATAAGAATCAGAATCCCTCTGGTAAACTGCTGAGTCTGCTCCTGGTGATGGAGAGCCAGTTGTGTGGAGGGGAGTGAGCTGTTTTCTGGAGATGTGCTGGAAATAGAACGAGGTGGTCAGGAGCTGTGGCAGGTGAGCAGCAGCACAGGAGCCCCTGGTCCTCTAAAAGCTCTCCTGCTAGGCTGGACACCCCGGCACACACTGGAAACAGCAGGAACAGAGTGGGCCTGGGATGAGGTATGATGGGGAAGGTTCAGTGCTGCAGATTGGTCCTGGCTCCAACTCTCAACACCCTGTTTCCGGGCAGGGCAGTGAGCCCCAAGACTTGGTGTGCTGTTCACAGGGTACAGCTGAGTGCAGGGACCCAAAAGCACGGAGCTGTGTGAAGCCTCATGACTGATTACACTGTCCCAGCACTGTGGTCCAGCTGCCCCAGCCCCACAACACCCTGGCAGTGATAAGCAGCTGGTCATCTGGCAAAGAAACCACTGCCAGACCTAACTTGCCACTACTGCCACTGCTGCTGCAGAAATTCAGTGTGGAATCTTGAAGCAGTCAACAGCAGTTCCACAGGGATCACTGATGGGTGGATGGGGAAAGCAGCAAAGAGGTTTTCTTTCCCATGCTGCAACCCTCACTTGGTCATGCTGAAATTAGATAGCAAGCCTTGAACTCAAATCCTCTGATCTCTCCTCTTGCATTCAGCACTGCTCCTGATATCAAACCTGCTTGTCAAAGTCACACAGGGCATCTCCCCAAGAGGTAGGCTCTGAGATATTTCTCCTGAGTTTTGAGATGATGTTAGGAGGAAGTCTGGATGTTAGGAGGAAGTTCTTTACACTGAGGGTGGTGAGGCACTGGAGCAGGTTGCCCAGGGAGCTTGTGGCTGCTCCCTCCCTGGAGATATTCAAGGCCAGGTTAGACAAGGCCGTGAGTGACCTGTACTAGTGGGAGGTGTCCCTGCCTATGGCAGGGGGTTGGAACTAGATCTTTGAGGTCCCTTCCAACCTTGCCATTCTATTCTATGATTCAGCCTCTTGCAGAGGACATGACAAGAAGGCTAAGTGCAGGGTTCTACACTTTGGCCACAACAATCCCAAACAGTGCTACAGGCTGGGGATAGAGTGGCTGGAGAGCAGCCAGGCAGAGAGGGACCTGGGGGATGCTGGTAGATAATATCTGAACATGAGCCAGCAGTGTGCCCAGGTGGGCAGGAGAGCCAATGGCATCCTGGCCTGGATCAGGAACAGTGTGGCCAGCAGGATGAGGGAGGTTATTCTGCCCCTGAACTCAACACTGCTCAGGCCACACCTTGAGTGCTGCATCCAGTTCTGGGCCCCTCAATTCAAGAGAGATGTTGAGATGCTGGAAGGTGTCCAGAGAAGGGCAGCAAGGCTGTTGAGGGGCCTGCAGCACAGCCCTGTGAGGAGAGGCTGAGGGAGCTGGGGGTGTGCAGCCTGCAGAAGAGGAAGCTCAAGGAGTAACCTCATTGCTGTCCACAGCTACCTGAAGGGAGGATGTAGCCAGGTGGGGATGGGCTCTTCTCCCATGCAACCAGCAACAGAACAAGGGGACAGTCTCAAGTTGTGCCAGAGGAGGTCTAGGCTGGATGTTAGGAGGAAGTTCTTGACAGAGAGAGGGATTGGCATTGGAATGGGCTGCCCAGGGAGGTGGTGGAGACTCCGTCCCTGGAGGTGTTCAGGAAAAGCCTGGATGTGGTGCCATGGTCTATTTGATTGGCTAAGGCTGGGTGATAGGTTGGACTGGATGAGCTTGGAGGTCTCTTCCAACCTGTTTGCTTCTATGATTCTAAGAAGGTGGTGGACACTAGAGCAGTCAGAAGAAGTCATGCAATGCAGGAGGCTGGGGCTAAGAAACTATGGTAGGGAGAAAGAGCTTTTGCATGTGGTGGATAGAGGTCACAAGAGTAAAACAAAGCACATCAATCCTAATTCCCTGGTCATTGTTAAACCTGGGAAATCATCACCAAAAACCAGGGATTTATTTTGCTACCTTCCCCCCCACCAGGAGCAGCAGGCTGCCATGTAGAGCACTGCCCTGTAAATGAGTAACCATTTCTTACAGAGTATTTACAACAGAGGCACGTGGAGGAGAGATGGATGTTAGGAGGGCTTTGGTGAGGTCACATGAAGCTGATGAGTTCAACCCTGTGCCTGCCTGGAGGTGAACACTAGGAAGGAGGATGGTGTAGGAAAGCCCAAGTGTGTCTCAGAGTGGGAGAGAGGGAAGGAGCAGCTGCAGTTTCCATGCCAAGCCCTTTCCTGTGGGTAGGTTGCATGAAGCTTGTCCTGGCAATGCATGGCAGTAATCCTTCAGCCAGACCTTTCCTGGCCTTTCAGCAAGCTCTGTGTGCTCCAGCAACCATTCCTGAGTGTTGGTCCTTCATCATGAGGAAGCCTAATATCAGGTTTGGGAAATGCATGGCAATAATCCTTCAGCTAGACCTTTCCTGGCCCTTCAGCAAGGCCAATGTGCTCCGGTAAACACTCCTGAGTGTTGGTCCTTCATCATGAGGAAGCCTAATATCAGGTTTGGGAAATTAAATCCATAAGGGTCTCACCTGGACTCAATCTCCACATTGCAACACCCAGAGGGAGCTGGAAGCAGCCAGGCTGAGCCCCATGCCAGGTTCCAGACCCACGTCAGGACTGTGCAGGTTCAGCTGTGTTTCCGGGGAATCGTGGCTATGAACATGTCCCTGCTCAAGCTGCAGACTCTGGGCCCAAAAAGTCAAACCAAGCCTGGGAAAGGCAGCTCAGCACTGCCATGGGACAGCTTCCCTTTGTAGGCAGCACATCAACTGGCCCAAAGCACAGTCTGAAGCCTCAGCCAGCCTCATGCTTGAGGCACCGGTCACTGAAGCAAGGAGGAATCAAAGAATCATTGGGGTTGGAAAAGCCCTTTAGGATTATACAGGCCAACAATTCTCTAACTCTACCAAGGCTGGTGCTAAACCATGGCCCTCAGCACCACATCTCTGCCTCTTTGAAACATCTCCAGGCATGGGGGTTCCACAACCTCCCACACCTCTTTCTTCCAGTCTTTGAGAACCCTTTCAGAGGAGTTTCTTCTAATATCCAACCTAAACCTCTTCTGGTGCAACCTGAGGCCATCTCCTCTCATCCCATCAGGAGGAGGAAAGAATCTCTTCCGTGTCTCTCTGCTTTTCCACAGGTCACCTCACGTTGTACTTGGGCTCTTGCTTGCCCACTCGCAGTGGTGAGGGAGAAGAAGGGATGAGGTGCCCCCGGGGTGGCAGTGGCAGTGCAGTACTGGGGAGGACCACTGGAGGTCTGTGTGCCTTTGCTTTCTCCTGTTCACTGCACAGCGCAGCACAAACCCCGCCGGCAGCCCCCACCCCAGGTCAGCCTCAGCCCCCACGGCGAGGTGGGGAGGGGGGGTTGCTTCTATAAAATGTAGCACCCCGGGATCACAGCGCCTCTCGCTGCCTTCTGGTGGCCCTGCCCAACAGGAGAAAGTCAAACCTCCCTCTGCTGTAAATTTGTCTTCTCCGGCCAGGTCTCTGTGGCACCCGCAGCAAGCACCCCCCATGTGCAGAGGGAAGGGGAACTGGAACCCTCGTCCTGCAGCACTGGGGCCTGGAGGCACCACTGAGCAGGGGAACTGGAAATACCTGAAAACTCGGCTCCTTGCTGAAAGGCATTGTGCAAGGAAAGGAAAATCCCAGACTGGATACAGGTCTGGAAAAAACAGTGTCGAATCAGCTCTGGCATGAGCCCAGCCCCTCCAGGAGATGCTGTATATATTGCCTCCCCCGAGGCAACCAGGCATCGCTGCCGGCGGAGCTGGGGGCACCGGCTGGCCCCTGCGAGGCAGCACTGCCCAGCCTTGCAGCCCGGGCTGAAAATGTGACTTTCCTTTGCTCAGCGGCATAACCAACTCCCAAATGCAGCCAGAAAATCCCCAAATAACCTTTTCACTTCTTTTCCTGCCTCATCATTGCAGAGTTCATCTTGGACAGGGGCATTTGTTTAGCGGTACTTCGAGGGTTTTTTTTTCCACTTGTGTCTGGTTCGACATCTAATTTCCCTCTGCTTGCTACAGACTATCCTCATCTATGATGCAATTTTCTGCCTGTTTTCCTCTTTTTACCTCCCCTGGGTCCTTTCCAAAGTCCTTTCATTCTGTCTGCTGTCAGGCTGCAGTGCCTGCCATGCAGAGGGGTAAATAAGATGCTGCTTGTCTGAGTCTCCTCAGGCTCCTCAGAAGATCAGAAGGCTACAGCCAGACTTTGTTGGCTGTTAAAAATGCCAGCAAAAGAGCTGCTGGTCGAAAGTACAGCCATTAACCTTATGTTCTTCTCTCCTTCCTTAGGAAAGATGGATACACATTGACAGAGCTGCTCATGATACAGCAAATTTTGTAGCAGCCTTACCCTGCTGACCCGAGCAGGTAGCCAAAATTCGGGTGGCTGGAGGTTATTTACAGCACGAGAAGGACCTGGCTGCAGAGGCAGGTATTTTTCCACAGCACTGTTGCTAATTTACAAAGAAAGTGCAAAGTCCTGCACTGAAAACCCCAGAAATGAGCATTTCCCAGCTCCTACCACCTGTGTTCTTCCCATGTGTCTAAGAGGTCCTGTGCTCTCAGCTCTCCTCAGGTCAGACACAGCCCTGGTCCTTCCTGTGCTCCCAACACATCTCCCACCCAGCCTGCCCCGTGCTGTTCATGCACAGCTTTGTCTCCTACAGCTGACTGAAGTGAAATATCTCTGGTAAAATCTGCCCCCAGAATCTAAGCTTGCAGCAATAACATTATCAGGAGGAAAGATGTGTTTTCTCCTCAAGCCATCACCCCCCTCGCCACAAGATACTGCTCCTTAACTGATGATAGATGCTTCAAACCTCCACAGCAGCTCTGCTTGGCTGGAAATGTTCACACATGGACTCACAGAATGGTAGGGGTTGGAAGGGACCTCTGAAGATCACCCAGTCCAACCCCGCTGCGAGATCACCCAGAGTAAAACACTCAGCAACATGTCCAGGAGGGTTTTGAACACCTCCTGAGATGGACACTCCACAGCATCTCTGGGCAGCCTGGCCCAGTGTTCTGGCACCCTCAAAGTAAAGAAATTCTTCCTCCTGTTGAGACAGAACTTCCTCAGTTCAAGTTTGTGCCCATTACCTCTTGATCTTTCACAGAGGATCAATGAGAGGAGTCTGGCTCCATCTTCCTGACACCCAGCCCTTACAATATTTGTAAGCACACTACTCCTTAGCTGAAGATGCTTTAAGTCTCTAGAGAAGCTCTCCTCATCTGAAAGCATTCCTCACGCTTGCACCAAGCTGCTCTAGATAAATCTTCAAATAGTTGCTGCAGAGCTCAGATTGTAATATCATGGAACCACAGGATCATTAAGACTGGAAACGACCTCAAAGATTGTCAAGTCCAACCTCCTACCCAACACATCCATGACCATCAGACCATGTCCTGAAGTGCTACACCTCCCATGGATGGTGACTCCTGGGCAGTGTCGCTATGCCTCCTGGTGCTGTGATTGGAGTGGTGTTCCTTCTCCATAGATGTTACTGTCCATTAAAGGCACATGAAGTCCCAAAATCCCTCCTGGGAAAAGGATAAAGACAACTGGCTGTTGGCACATGTGACGGTTTGGGAGTTCCCTGCCCCCCCACACTTTGAAATGACCCAGACTAGATCTCAGCCGGACTGGAAGTTAAGAGATGAAGCTATATTTACAGCTCAGCACAATATACAAGCAAATATATACAGTATATACAGGANAGTTATTCAACAGAGAGGAGAAGCCAGAGCTGCTAGCCCAAGACCCAAGCAGCAAGCAAGCCCGTAAGCAAGTAAGTCCCTCGTGACCCAGACTGCCAGCTCGAGAGACTCTTATCTTCTTTGTTATGGTTTCCTTATACCTAAACATCGCAGCAAGCCTCTGAGTGAAGTAGACATCACCATGGTTTTACCTTCACAGCCTACAGTATAATTTTCTCTATTAAAAAATATTCCAATTAGCTCAAACCAGCACAGCACAGTTTGGGAAACATTTGGATTTTTATTTGCAACCCACAAAATTCTTTCAACCTGAAAAAGAGTCATAGGAAGATATTCATCTTCAGACATCCCTCGGGAGGGGCTTCCAGAGCTGAGCTGGTCACCCTGCACTTTCTTTGGAGACAAACCCAACCACTTCCTGCACATGAGTCTGTTTTAGAGGTCCACACTGAATCAGGAGGCTCTGTTCCTCCAAAGAAACTCCATGTCTCCCCCCATCTGCCAGCTCCAAGTTCGCCTGGCAGAGGTCTACATCCATCAGCAGATCTCACCTCTGGTTACCAATTCTTGAAGTTTTACAAGTTGGAAATAATTTGCCACACAGGGGTTTGTAGTGACTCATTATTCATAGCACCATGGAAACAGCAGAAGGAGGGGAGCCTGCATCAGCTCTGGGCCCCCCAACACAAGAAGGACATTGCACTGTTGGAGTGGGTCCAGAGGCCATAAAGATGATCAGAGCCTCCTCTATGGAGACACACTGAGAGAGTTGGGGCTGGTCAGCCTGGAGAAGAGAAGGTATACCTAAAGGAGAACTACAGGAAGGCTGTGGAGAGGCTTTTGCTAAGGGCTTGCAGTGATGGCATGAGGGCAAAGGCTTTGAGCTGGAAGAGGGGAGATTAAGATTGTTGATCAGGAAAAAATTCCAGTGAGGGTGGCGAGGCACTGGAACAGGCTGCCCAGGGAGGTTGTGGATGGTCCCTCCCTGGAGGTGCTCAAGGCCAGGTTGGATGAGGCCTTGAGCAAGCTGGGCTAGTGGGAGGTGTCCCTGTCCATGGCAAAGGGGTTGGAACTGGATGAGCTTTAAGGGCACTTCCAATACAAACCATTCTAGGATTCTGTATTCCATGATTGGCGCTGTGATGAGTTGCTGTTTACAGCAGGACTGGGGAAACTGGGATGTGTGCACAATTACTGCTCCCACAGCATGGGTGCTGCTGCAGTGACAGCTCCTGAGCAAAGGATTTGCAAATCCTCAGCAAATCTTCGAGGGTCTCTGTGTTGGGAAAGGGGCCAGCAGCTCCCAGCAGGAAAAGAAATGGCCCTAAGAGAAGCTGATGCCGTCAGAGGGAGCGCAGTGAGAGCAAATCTGGGGATGCTAATTAATCCCCCTTCAGGAAGATATTTATTAGGCAAATGCCTCACATTCATATGCACATCTGCAGCCAACAGAGAGGCTTTTACTTTCTCCCAGCCCGACAGAGCAGGAGGTGGGAGGCTGCTGGGGTCTGACATCTGGCAGCACTGGAGGAGCTCAGCCTGTGCCGGGTGTCTCAGGTCAAGTGGAAAAACCATTTCCAATGACCAAGGCCCAGCTTGGAGGAGCACTGGAAGTAGCCCAGAAGAAAAGCTTTAACCCTGGACACTTTCCTTACTTGCTCAGTGATGGAGAGTTTGGAAAGGCCAGGGTGGGAGCCACCCCTGCCAGACAGCCTCATCCCAGTGGGATGAGCTGTTCCGGAACCACTGCATTCACATAACCTGGGGCAGCTTTTGCTGTCAACCAGTTAATTGCTGAGGTTGATTGATAACAGCTCCTGATGAGCAATGGCTTGTAGCTGCTTGAGGCTTTCACACAAGCACAGCAGCACGTCTCCTTGCCTAGCAGATAGTGAGCAGTGGGCCAAGGAGGTTTGCAGGGGACCTGGTGTTCCCAGCTCCCTAAGTGTAGGTGCTCTGCAGGAGTAACTGCTCTTCCCAAATGGTTTGCTTCATTTAGAATCATAGAACAGAACTGTTGAGGTTGGAAGAGACCTTTGAAATCATCAAGTCCAACCACTTGCTTAGAGCTTGCAATCCCACCACACTTGCAGTCACACAGCTCTCATTACTTCAAGAGGTACAGCAAAATCTAGCTGGAAGAAGACGTTTTAAGTTCATTCAAAGTCCAGAGAGGGACAGAAATCCTAAAGTTTCAGGTCAAGAGCAGAGTGTGAGCTTCCCAGCAGGGGAAGCTGCTGGGTCCTTCCTACAACCCGTCAGCAGGAGCAGTTCCCCCGACCCAAGAAGAGAGCTGCTGTTTTGGGAAGGATGAATAATGTCATTTCTGAGGCTTACTGGTTTGATGTGCTAATCCAAAGCAAAATCGGCCTAAAGCAGACCTGCTGAAGGCAAAAGCATGGTTCTCACTGAAATATTCAAACATCCCCAGCCCCTAGAGCCACACGATCTGCCCTGCTTACCCCAGGGCTCCTTCCCAGCCATACCAAACAGGGCAGCATCTATACAAGCTCCTTCTTTACACCCAGCAGTGAGAGCTGCTGAGCTCACTGGCACAACATTCCAGCTCTAACTTGTCTATCTTAATTAAATTAGCTCTATCCATGGGGTTCAGCAGTCGGTCAGGGCATGTGGGAGATCTCCCCTCAGGTCTTGGAGGAACAGGAGTAAACCCAAGAGCAAAATCCTCTGCAACTTGGGATGACAACTGTGTTCTTGAAGACTGAGAGCTCCTGGCAGAGCAGTTGCCGTGCCAGCAGGCTGCTAACAATGTCCTTTTCATTCCAGGGCCCCAAACCTGCCCTCTGCAAACCTGACTGGCTTCTGCAATTGATTTCAGCCAGGCCCTCAATTCTCACTGACATTTGCTTCGCTCAGTCACAGCCACCTGCTCCACCACCATCCCTCCTCCTCACCAACACCCCCAGAGCCTTACCAGCCCAGTTTACAGAGAAAGCTGAAATCTTGGCTTTGCAATGAGAAAGGCAAAATTTGGCATTCAGACAACCAGCAGGGACTCAGGAAATCTGGTCCAGTGCCTGTGTCTTCTTCGAGTCACTGCATGATGATGCATAAATCACCACATCCCTCTGTGCCTCGGGTCCCTCACTGTGATGGAGGCGACAGTACCTGCTCACCTTGGAGGAGCAGGGGTTGCTCATTCCTGCTCGGGAGATGCTCAAGTGCAGCAGCATAAATAGTAAGCAAGGATTTAGTGCCTTTCTAAAGAGAACTCTCTGCAAGCACTTAGGTCTGTAGCCTGGGACTGGAACTGGGAGCTCCCTTGGCTGTTATGTAACTGCAGTGAGTTGGGGTTTTGTTTAAGGAATGGGCTGGGTTTTTATTACTGTGGTTATTTCATCAATAAGCAACACATCTGACTAGGAAGGATCAAACCAAAATAACTGCCTGCTTAACTCAGGCATATGGAAACTAAGCAACATTTTAGTATTTTTGAGACAGCAATTTCCTATCTTTGGCCCCGAGCTTTCAGAATTCAAAGCCAAACACCACCCTTATTTATTTTCCCCATCCACAGACTCTTTGCCCTCACGTTAGTGAATTTGGGGCTGCCAGGCATCTCCTGAGTACAGAGTCCAGCTGATCCTCACTGAGGTGAAATGTGTCAGAGGTACACAGGGATGCCATGGGGGGTCTCCTTGCTGAGCTTCATTCTCAAGCAAGAGGAAAAGCTTCATTGCTAGGGCGATGGAGACTTTCGAGACCCACACGGATGTGTTCCTGTACAACCTGTCCTAGGTGATACTGCTTTGGCAAGGGGGGGCGGACTTGATGATCTCCAGGGGTCTCTTCCAACCCTTACCATTCCATGTTGCTCTGTTGGCTAACCCATCGACAAAGCAGTAAGACCTCCATCATACCCATGCTGTGCCATCTTTTCTAACCCTACATTTTGCTCTCCAGACAGTTGCAGGTTTTGGGACCTGAGGGTTGCTTCTTAACAGGGACACCGAATGCAGCAGAAGCCTGTGGGGTGCTGGCATCACTCCTCCGGGTGGGAAGGTTTCCCAGCCCTTATCTAATGCTTCCCTCTCTCCCATCTCTCGTAATCCTGAACGATTTTTAATAGCAAAGTGAAGCAAAGTAACCACAATTAAATCAATGCAGTGACATGAAGCTTCAGCTTGAAGCAAAGACCCAGTCGATCACTGTGTCTTCTCTGAAGGACCGACGCATCCCCTACGAGCTCCTCGGGGACAGCAAGTCCTGCGGGGTGCCAGGAGCGAGCAGCTTCTAGAAAGGGGCTGGGATGGAGCTGGCAGAGCAGTGCAAGGTTGCACCTTGCAGGGTGGTTCAGGGATGTAACTCAAAGAGGGGTGGGAGCCAGGGTGCCTACTGGGAGGGGAATGCACCTTGCAGGAGAAAGAGACAGAGATGAAACTTTCCGGGGGGTGCAGGGTTGCACAGCTGAAGCTTGCGGTGGAAGGACACACACAGGTGAAGTGTGTGTGCGGAGTCACGGGTGCACTCCCCAGGACGAAGCACGGATGAAGCTTTCAGGGGATGCAACTAGCAGGAAGTAGGGGGCCAGCACAGCCTCTTCAGCCCGAGCCGGCGGAGGGAAGCGGACTGAGTGGGGTGGGGGTGGTCTGGAGTATCCCCCCCACTCCGCCCCGTCCCTGCACCGGCCGTGCACGGCGCATGCCTCGGGCAGATGCCGGCCGGTTCCAACTGGGAGAGGCCGAAGCTTTTCGGGTGGTGTGAGGATGAGCCCATCCTCCTCCCTGCGCATCCCTCCGCCTCTTCTCTCCGCCCCACGCAGGGGCGCGGAGCCGGTCACGGAAAGAAAAGTTACCGCCTGGGGAGGGCTGATCGGTGGGGAGGGGGCTTTATTTGTATCTGGGGAGCACCACGGCTGCACACACACCCCCCTTGCCCCTCCCAGAGTGTTCCCTCGTAGGGTGGGCTAGGGGTGCTCCTCCGCACCTCGCCGAGGGCAGTGGATGACTCCCTGCGGAGCAGTCCACGTCGCAGCCCGCCGGGATGCGGAGCCTAGTGCAGAGCCAACGACGCTGGGACACCGCTCGGCCCCAAACCCCCCTACGATGGTCTGCAGGTTCCAGCAGCGACTGTTCCAGAAACCGTAGGGCGCTTTGGCTGTAGATGAATAAATAACGCGTGTACACACACGGGCCACGCACGGCTGTATGCGGTAGCGGTGTACGACCGCCCCGGTAGGAACTCACCGCGCAGCCCCGCGTAGAGACGCGCCGTAGTAATTTGCAAGGGGCGGTGCAGGGATGGTGGAAGGGTGGGTGGGGAAGAGGGAGCCGATCACATGGCGACCCTGCGCAGCCAATGCGGGGGGCTCTAGGACCCGGGGGACCTGCGGGCCGGCCTCCCCCCGCACTATAAATGCTTCTCCAAAATGCAGCGAGGGTCCTTTCTCCCGTCCCGCCCGGCCNTAAAAAGGACACGATCATTGTTTCCTCCTCCCAAATGTGGCCGTCTTTGGCGGGTTCTCCTTCATCACCCCCCCCACCTCCCCTCACCCCCCCAAAAGAGGACCCCAGGCGCGACAATGTCTATATCCGCGAGTTCCACCCCTCGGAGCAGGAGGTTGTGCGCCGCATCTTTTACGAGGGGATCATGGAGCGGATCCCCAACACGGCCTTCAGGGGGCTGCGGCAGCAGCCCCGCACCCAGCTGCTCTACGGGCTGCTGGCCGGTGAGTACCTGCTCTCTTTTCGGGGGGGCAATGGGTTGATCTCCTCTTCTCCCCCCCACCCCCCATCTCCGTCCCCTGGATCTTCACAAAATGGTCGGAGAAGCGAGAGCAGCCGCGGCCCCGCCGGCCCGGGCTCGCTACAGCATCGTGCGGTGCGGAGCCGCAGCGCTGCGGCGGCAGGCGGGGGGAGCCCGGAGCGCCGGGGCTGTGTGCGGTGGATGCGCGACCCTGCGCGGTTCTTAAGGGAGAGGAATTCTGTGTGCGTTTGGGGTCTGCCACGCAGGTTACGCGGAGGGGGAAGGTGGAGCCGTCCTTCTGTTCCTGCAGGCCTGGGAGGGGGTGTGGGGGGAGTTGCGGTGAAGGGGAACCGCGCTGCCCCCGCGCAGCACCGTGATTTGAGGGGGGGGGCTGCTGCGTTTCGG
>VWYK01008056.1:1896-15828 GCA_013399775.1 Semnornis frantzii | reverse complement strand
TTTCGGCGTTGCCTGGCGACGGCCGGGCCCGCCGGCAGAGCAGTCCTCCCTTCAAGCGCCCCCAAAGCCATGGAGAGGGAGGGTGATCCCTGCAGCAGGGCCGGGCCGGGGAGGGTTACCTCCGAGAGCTTCGTGCTCTAAGCAGCACCTGCAAGGTGCCCTCTTCGCGGTGCAAATAATAACGCACCCTCTTCCCCCGGGGGCAAATAACTGCACGCAAAGTGAGGCCCACGTTATCGGTAACGTGTGTCCCCTTCCCCTGCTATGTGCCCACCACCCCTTGGATCAAGATCTGGTCTGGTTTCTCATGCCCCTGGTGGGTGCAAGCAGGTTGCCCCCCCGTGCCCCAGCAAGAAAGGAGAACGGGGCCCTGTCCTGGAGGAGAGTTATTCCCCCTCCCCAAGCAGACATTTGGCTTGCTCTGGGAGGCTGGGGCCGTGCTGGGGGAAGCTGTCATCTAAGGGGGCATTCGTAGAAGCCCCTCAGGCCACCAGCAGCACCGTGGCAGGCAGGGTATCCCCCCCGGGAGCGGGTGCTCCCCGTGATGGGAGCAGCAGTGCCGCAGTGCCACACGCGTGGCTGCGGAGCGGCGTGCCTGCAGCGTGGCTTTTCCGCCCTGCCTGCCTTCTGGCTTCACCGTGGAAAGCAAAGCAGGTCCTTGAGGGGAGTGCCTGGCCTCCAGTGTGTCCCCACCAGCTTCGTTCCTGGGGAGTTTGGTGGGCTCTGCCGCAGCTTCTCCACTGGCTGTCTCCAGGCAGCCCATAAACTTCCTCCGGGGTTGTCTCGGTGTGGTAATCTCGAGAGGGTGAACTCTATGCGTGCTGCAAATGTGCGTTTTGTCTGTTTGTTCTGTTTGGGGGTTCTGTTTGTTTGTTTTTAGTTTATTTTTAATGAGTTTGTATTCCGAAATCAACACTAAATTCTCTTTTCTGACAGGTGTCGTTTATTTCTCTTCCTTATCTCCATAGTAATATGCTTTGTTGTGACCAAGTCCTTCCTGCTGACCTGCTGCTTGCCCATCTTTCTGATGGGCATGAGGTACTACTTCAGTAGAAAAGTTATCCTCCACTATCTCGATTGCGCTCTGCACACGGACATGTCTGATATTGAGCAATATTACATGAAACCACCAGGTGAGTGTCCACTCTCCGGAGGCAGCCTCCCCCCAGCCCTGCTCGGGGAACATGGCTGCTCCCTGCTCCTTGCTTCTGGAGCCTTTTCCCTCCTGTCAGCAGCACTGAGCAAGCTCCAGAGTCACCAGATGCAGCTTTTTTAGCCACCTCAGGCACAAAGCCATCTCTGGTTTGCTTTTAATTTGGCTTTTCTGGAGGTTTTTTTGTAGGTTTTGGTAGGTTTTTTTTCCCCTTTTTTCCTCTCTAAAATGTCTAGTCATCCAAGGCAGCCTCCATCCACCCCCTGAGTGCAGCAGTCCTGGGTCCCATGGTCTGTCTGCTGACTGAGGTGTCGAGTGCCTGGGGACGCAGGGGCTGGATGATGGTGGTTATTTACTGCGGGCGCCGTCTGCCCCAGCCCTTACTTCTCGAGCTTGTTATTTCTTTACTCCTTGACTTGGCATTAGCTCTGAGAGCAGGAGGAGTGGGAGAGGAAAGATCTTTTAGCCCAAAACACATTAAGGAACCTGTTTCAGTCGCTCCAACTTTTTGTATTATTCAAGAACAACATTACTTAATGTCAGTGCTTTGGAAAAGGCACAGATCAGGTATGTAAAGGGATGCTGCCTGGCTTTGATGTGATGCCTTCATTTCTGACATACATGCATGTAATTAAAACCAGAGTAGCTGGTGATAACATTTCCTTGCCAGAGCTCTTAAAGACCTCAGATGTGACTGTTTAAAAAACCCTTTAGAACTTGTCAGCTGCTATTTCCCTTCTTGTAGGCAGACATCCACGCTCAGGACCAAAGCAAGGGGTTGTCTGGACAGTTGTTTGGGGTCTGAGATGTGTTTGGTGGTTGCTTGGTACTGGCGGTGAGGTGGGAGAGCGAGGCAATGCCTGTACCCTACCATAGCTCTGTCTTCTCAGGCTTGTTTGTCTCTTGAGTTTTTGCTGTATCATTGCAGTCCCCCAGGTGTGACAAACCCTTTCCTGGGTGCTTTTAGAAGACTTACAGGAGGTACCATAGCCGCAAACTTTCTTTGACTTCCGATGCACAATCTTACTCCTAAAATGATGCTGCTGCTCTAATAAGAATTCCCCCAAACACCTCACATGTGCTTGCTTTGGATTTTGTTTCCCATCATAGTGCATCTCATCCAGCTCTTGTTTCACCTTAAACACAGGTTGTACTGCACTTCCTCCATGTCCTTGGTTGTGCAACAGTTAATGTGTGACTGGTGTTTACAAAAACCTCGATCTTCATTAAAGGTGGCATCACAAAAACAAAAGGTCTGATGGCAGAACTGTTTCTGAACCTCTGCTGAGGTTCAGCTGTGGTGTTGTGCTGGAGAAGGCAGCAGGAGACTCCAGCAGAACACTTGAGCTGCATTGCTCGTGGTTGGGATTCATGACATGGATCAAAGTGCCTGTTTTGATCATGCTAACAGAGAGAGAAAACAAAGGGAAGGGGCTCAGGAATGCCCTGGATTTGTTTGGGGTCAGCAATGTCATCTGCTTCAGCTGTGTGGCCACCATGGCATTGGAGCATTCACACTGCTTTTATTTGGTAACTGAAAGGGCTGATCTCAGTGACAGAGCAAGTATAGGGGCTTTGCTTTCTAACAGGATTTAATCATGTAATTAGGCTTCTGCCATGCCATGAAAAAGCAGATTTATGGGATTGTTGGTGCTTGTTGGAGTTCCTTGATGATGATGATGATAGTGGTGTTAAGCAGATTGATAGGAATCGTAATTAGGTAAAGACTAAAGAGGCCTTGGAAACTGGAGAGGTGAAGAGTGTCCATGGATTGAGGCTGACCACCAGTGGTACCTGTCCATGTGCTGTGAAGCTGTCTGATGCTATTTGGTGGCACTGTGCATGGCATGTGAATCCCGTGTTTTGCTCCTGTTTCCCCCTAAAATAAGAGCTGCTGGATCTCTTCCCTGCAGGATAGCAGTGTAACTAGTCACCTGGGAAAAGCCCAGAGCTTTGTGGGCTTCAGAGGCAATCTGTCTGCACTGCTTTGTCTGCTTGAAGATATGAAGAAAGGCACATCACCATGTTGGTGCTGCCCAGCCCACTCAAAGGACAGAAAAATGACAATAAAACAACTTCTAGCCTCAAGATCGTCTTTTGTTTGGCTGCTTTGCAGATCATCACCCAGGCAGAAATGATTGCAGTGGGATGGAGAAGGGCTCCTTGTCTTCTGCATTGCTGGGCAGTTAGGGGGAGGTCTTCATTGAGGTGTTGGAGAAGTGGACACAAGAAGGGTATCAAGTGTGAGAAGAGCTGCCCAGAGTGGCTGGAAGTGGTCAGAGCTTGACTAGATGAGTTAAAAAAAACCAACCTGATGTACCCGCAGGTTAACCTAGCTTTGGCTGGGAGTATGACCAAGCAACTTTTGGCTCCTCCTTGGAGAATCCTATTTTACCTGCTTCAGTGTTTTAAGTTCCCCCCCTCCAACATGGAAAATAGAGGAAGTGGAGAGCTTCTGTGGTGGGTTCATGAGCTCTTGCTTCTTAGTGTGACAAATGCAAAGGTGGGACTGGAATGTTGTCTTAAGATCTCAGGTCATGATGGTGGTTGTGGCTTTGCTGAAGTTTTGCTCTTGTCATCCCTGGTAGCCAGCCACAAAAGGCTGTTGTTGGCAGTAGGTTCTTTATGGTGTCTGGGGTTGGGGATGCTGTAGCAGAGTCTCCAGCAAACAGCCTCTGGTGAGGTGAAGGTCTGCAATGAGGGAGTATTTTAAGTGTCAAAACAGGTCATTCCTGGCGGTTCTGCCAAAGCATCTGTGTAAATGGAACCAAAAGGACCCAGTCTGCAGCGGGATAACCTTGTAAGCACCCAGCTGAATGATCAGTGTGGGACAATTCCATCAGTTATATTATGCTATGGGTTTTCCTCTGCAGTTTTGCTGAGCCACTCACCTCTACGTTGCTTGTTGTTTAGGTTTCCTCAGCTGGTTTGTGTATGAGCTGAAAAAATACCTTGTGCAGAAGTTCAGTAGCCAGAATTTCAATCTTTGGTTTCTTTTGCCTGTCCCACATTTATGCCAAGGATCTGGCAGAACATTTGGGCCAGCACTTTCCTTAGAATTGTTGAATTGTTTTGGTTGGAAAAGACCTCTAAGATCATCAAGTCCAACCATCAACCTAAGACCACCATGGCCCCATGTTCTCAAGTGTCCTGTTTTTTTTTAACACCTCCAGGTATGGTGACTCCACCACCTCCCAGCTTGTTCCAATGCCTGACTGCTCTTGCAGGAAGGAAATTATTCCTAATCTCTAGTTTAAACCTCCCCTGGCAGAATTTGAGCCCATTTCCTCTGGTCCTATCACCTGATCCTAGGCAGAAGCTCATGTTCAGAGCCTGTTCACAGTGGAATGACTTTAAATTGCTGCTGGTTGGAGAGGAATTGTGTCAAGTCCTGTGCTGGGGTCGTAAAGCAGAAGGCTGAATGGTTCCTACACCTTCCAAAGCTATTCGTAATCTTGTCTTTTTCATTTGAAAATAGCACTTACTGCCTTTTTTTCCCCCCACCCCTCTTTCTTCATAGGATATGAAAAAAGGCACTGGGGTGGTGGGTAAGAAGGGGGTTGGATAATGAGCTTAATTGTCAACCAGAGTAACTCAGGCTCTAGTAAACGACAGAAAAAGCAGGAATTAATTTAAAATAGAACTCTGCCTCCTCCTCTACGCAAATAAGAGGAGCACAGCTGGAGCTGTTTTTATGGTCTGATGATTTTGATAACTAATCAGTTTTGCAGTGTCTCTTCAAGCTTCTGCTCATGTTGTGGTTTGGTGGGTTTTTGGGGTGTTTTTTGGGGCATTGGGTTATTCTGAGGTTCTTTTTGCTGTGGTTGGTGTGTTGGAGAGATTGTCATGTTGAGATCTCTGCTGGAGACCAGGACTTCTTGCCTCCAGTGCTAAAACCTGTGCTCTCCAAGTTGGGCTTGGGAACTATCATGTTCTTCTGTGGTGGCTTGAAGTGTCCTCTCCTGCTGCTGGCCCTCCTGCCAGGGTCTGCTGAGGGGTGTGCATGGGTGTGGTGGTGGTGGGAGCTGGCCTCTGCCAGTGGCGTTGGGCGCTAGCTGTGAGCTGGGTGGCTGCATTGCAGTGCTCAGTGCCGCAGGGCAGGACAGGCAGACAGCATGGAGGGGGCAACCTGGAGAACTGTGACCGCAGGACCGGGTGGAGTCTTGAGGGCATCTGCCTTGCATAACGCAGCAGACGAAGCTGAAGTGGTTGCTGCAGGAGGTGTCAGGTCGCATTAGCCACGCCAGGCTGGCAGCTGTGCCTTTTGGCAGTGCTGGCACATCTGCGGCTCTTGCTCTGGGGCCGACTGGTGCCTCTGCCTTCCTCCTGCTGAGAGAGGACCTGTGCCTCTGCTCCCCTGCCTCCATCCACCCAGGGGTCAGTAGAGCCTCCCTCTCCGGCTGCTCTTTGTCTTCTGGTATGTGAGGGTGCAAAGGAAGAGCTTGCAGTGGGGGACAGGGCCCTAAGGAAGAGAGGTCACAGGGAGGCAGTTTGTTAGAGTTCAGTTTCCGCAGCTCTTGGGTGGTGCACTCCTCAGGTGAACTCACAGAGGAGATGTCCTGCCCTTCTTGGCAGAGGTTTTGGGATCGTATCCTTCCACCGGAAGGTTACCAGTGGAAGTGGGGTCAAAGTTGGGCTGTGAGAGGTGAGATCCTGTTTGCTGTTTGTTCCTCTTGAGATACTCCTCACCTTCAGTGAGATGTTTGGGAACCATCAGATATTTCACTTGTGCTCTTGGATCAGGCCTGTTCACAGTGGGACGGAGCTGACACCAGAGGAGGTGAACCCCAGATGGTTTGCAAGGAGGAAAGCAGCAGGGTTTGAGTTGTGTGATTCCTGCTAACCCACATCAGCAGGTGCTGAGCCCTGGGGGGCTGTGGGGTCAGCAGCAGCAGGGAGTTTGAGATGCAGGGAAAACACAGGGGCCATCTCAGAAGGAGATCCTCACCTTGGGTGCTGTGGTTGCTCTGCCATGCCCAGACCCTTTGCAAGCCAGAAAGGAAGTTTCTCCCCACCAGAGCCCCCAGGGCAGAGGGACAACCCTGGAGCCCAGTTCCTCCACATTCTGGGTAATGCTCAAGCTACCAGATAAGCAGGAGCTCCCCTGCCAGGTGATAACATTGTTTGTCAAGAACAGAGCAACTCTTGCTTTGCAAAGAGGGGCTTAGTTAGCCGACACGGGGCAAGGGCTCAGGGCTGCTGCTTCCCGGTGGAGGAGCCTGGTTTTGGAGAGCCCTACCCTGTGATGTGCCCCAGAGGCAGCTGGAATCTGAAGCATCCCTATCCTCAGCATTTCTTGCTGGCTCGTGCAGTGCCCTGACCTCGGGCATCTGCCAGACCCCTGAGCTGCTTGCCCTGCATGGGGATGTTGGAGCCTCTCCTCACAGCTCACCGGGGAGACCACTGTGGGGCTTGGAGATGGAAAACCCAATGGGGAGGCTGTGTCTTTATCTCTGCCTCCCTGTTTCCCCAGCTCTGCTCCTGGGAACTGAGCTCAGGTCTTGTTCCCAGGCAATGGAGGGTCTGCCCAGCCAGCCTTTCACTGCTGGCATCTCGCCGCAATTCATTGAGGACCTTCAGGGCATGCATCTCCATATCAGAGAGATCCTACCAGATTAGGATTAGAGACCTTCAGTGTACTCTGTAGTGGGAGGGATTACATCTGAAAGCTGAGACCCCTTGGGACGGAGACAGCCACGGATGCTGCTGCTTAACAATTCCCATTGCTTTTGGGTTTCTGCAGCTTAGCAGCACTGGAACTGCTTTGGCATTTTTGCCATCTCCAGGGTGGAGTTTGTTGGGAAGCAATAGGAGGAAACAACTCCAGTTTCCAAGTGTGAGGGATGTGCTTTGTCCACTATTAGTAGTGGACTGAAATATTTTGGAATTGTGGATAGCATCTTTAAAGTCAGGGTGCCTCTCCCCAACCCCACCTTGGCATGGAGGAGCCTTGACTTTTGCATCTGAAGGCAGCTCCACCCTGCAGGCACTCAGCATGGGCACAACCAGCAAGGCACCAGCCTGCACCAGAGCTCCTAACCTCCACCTCGCCTTCCCAGAGCTGTCCGAGGGCTTTTCCTGGTCCTAGCAGCAAGGGCAAGCCTGAAGACAACTTTGCTGGGCCCCAGCAGCAAGGATGATCTGAAGGCAGCTCTGCTGGGCCCCAGCCCAACCCTGCAGCCCTGCTGATAAGCTCTGGTAGCTCTGGAGATGACTACCTGCATCCCTTGCAGTG
This sequence comes from Semnornis frantzii, assembly GCA_013399775.1. Classification (NCBI taxonomy): domain Eukaryota; kingdom Metazoa; phylum Chordata; class Aves; order Piciformes; family Ramphastidae; genus Semnornis; species Semnornis frantzii. The sequence continues at coordinate 8,440 of VWYK01008056.1, read as the reverse complement.
CCATGCCACATGGGTCAGCTCTGCTCAACCCACTTGAGGGTCCACAGGGTTTTTCTACCCTACAAAATCTTTATCATTCAAAGGTTTGTTTGGTTTTTTTTCAGTTTTGAGAGGTGCAGGTAGTGCAGAGAAGAGCAGTGCTGTCAGCAGGGGCTGACACGTGGGAGCACTGGAGTTTGGTGGTTGGAGGAGGGTGGAGGGCTGTGTGATCCCCATGGATGGGACAGACACATTCAGGAGCAAGCTGCTGCAGCCTCCTCCCACCATGTTTATTTGTCACTGGAGTAGTGACATATGCCCAGACCCATTCCTCCACGTGCATCTCTGTAAGACAAAAATAGCTTTCCCTTCAGATCCACCAGCTTTGCCACACTCCCATGTCAAAATTAGATCAACATAGATTTTATAGTATTTTTTTTCAGAGCAGCATAACTTCCCCCCCCTCTTTTTTTCCTCCCTGTGCATTCAAAAATCCTCCCTGTAGTTAAAATTCTCTCATGACCATCAGTTGATGCAGCAGTATCTGGCTTGTAGCCACAACTGGGTGGGTATGATGGGGTGGGAACTAGATGATCTTTAAGGTTCTTTCCAGCCTAAACCCTTCTGCGATGGTTCTGAAAGTATGTTCTGCCTGCAGGTGTGAAAACCCCTGGTACAAGCAAGAGCTGTTGATGAATCTTCAATGCAAGAAGTAATAAGTTGTGTAAACTGAACATCATTATTTTTTTAGGCACAGTTAACTCCTCATGAATGTCAAATACAAGCATGGGGATCTGAATGAGGTTGGAGTGAGGTGGTTCCTTGGAGAAGAGGACCTCTCAAGGAACCAGCGACAGAAGGAGAGAAAATGGCCCTAAAATTGTGCCAGGGGAGGTTTAGGTTGGATGTTAGGAAAAATTTCTTTCCTGATTAATCAGGCATTGGAACAAGCTGCCCAGGGAGGTGGTGGAGTCACCATCCCTGCAGGTGTTCAAGCAACCTGTGGCCATAGCACCTTGGGACATGGTTTAATGGCCATGGTGCTGTTAGTTGATGGTTGGATTTGATGATCTTGGAGGTCTTTCTCAACCTTCATGATTATGAATGTGTGGAGTGCAGAAACATCAAGTGTTCTGGGGGCTTTTTTTTCTGCTTTTCAGGTTTTGGGTTGTTTTTTGCTTTTGTTTTTGAATGTTGTCTATGATGTTGGATGATCTCTGCCATAACTGTGTGCATCCTCTCATGACTTGCAGTGAGCAAACCTAAAAAGGGCTACAGAATTTTCTCCAAGTTTAAAAATAAAATAATTACTCTTATAATGGGGTTTCAGTCACTCTTTTTCCTCCTCTTGCTTTCTTAGGCGTGGCTCAGATGTGAAACAATTCCCCCCAATCTGTTTCAGGTTAGGATTTTCATAATAACTTTAATTTAGGCTCCCTGTCAGCTCTCTATCTAGCAACAAAGGGCTTAAAAGTACAGAGCTCTGAGCCCCTGGTGATGCAGAAATTTGGATCAGAGAATTGTTTTGATTGGAAAAGCCCTCTAAGATCATCAAGTCCAACCATCAACCCATGACTACCATGTCCCAAAGTGCCATGTCCACATGTTTCTTGACTCTGCTGCCTCCCTGGGCAACTTTATTTCTATGTAGGAACATGAAGTGAAAAAAACCTTATTCCCAAGCACATGATTATATTAGGTTTATTTATTATTGAGCATTCTGTTCAGCTCTGTATTTATTATTGAGCATTCTGTTCAGCTCTTCAGGACTATCTGAGACTGACTGTGCTCAGGTTGGTTCCTCCCCGTGTGCAGGACCAGAGGCCCAAACACTTTAGGCATTACTCTACCTTAAGACCTCTAAACACATCCAAAAAGGCAGTTTTATCTAAAGCTTGATTTTTGCAGAAAACCAACCCTTCCAAATTTGGGTAGGTCACTGAAATTCCTTCTGTAGCATTAATCTTTTTTTGGGCAGGTTCTACTTAATGACCTGGGGTAGGAATGGCTGCTGAGGACTCCAGGTGGGCAGGAGCCCCTTGCGTGTGTTGGGTTACCAGTATGTGGCGGAGCACACGTTTTTATTTTGGTGATGCAGTGCTGGGGATCTGTTACAAATAATCACATTTGGTGCTGCTGCCTTCCAGGCTAAAGCAAAAAGAGAGACCTGGGGTGTTTTGCTGGTATCTCACTCTGCGAGGAGCTGAGGGATGCACTGCTCTTTGTTGTTGCTTTCTCCATCAGTGAAACAGGAAGCTTCAAAGGGTATTTTAAGACAATTTTTTTTTTTCCTCCCTTTTATATTTTTTTCCCCTTGTAGGAAGCTGAAGAATCATTTCTTTTCCCTGACAGGTAGCTAATGAAAGCAATCTGCAGGAGGATCCAGAGACAGCAACGTGTTTGGGGTTTCTATTTACTTGTAAGGTTCTAGTCCTTATAACCAAATAATAAGGTTTGAGGTTTGCCTTTCCATTTGGGAGTTGGGGTTTTGGGTTTTTATTTTAATTCTTTTCCAAGGGCCAAGTGGAATCATCAAGAAACCTCATGCATTTTATTAGAGTTGTGTCAAAGATCAGTTTGTAGTGGTCTGGTTAGAGTAAGTGCAAACCATGGTAATCTGTTACAGATGACTTGGAGTCATCTCTTGACCCATTGGACCCCAGCAATCAATTAACTCTTTGTATTTGGTGTCACTTGTCCTCTGTGGCTGCTTATTTCTTTCAAGAATTGCAAATTTTATTTTTCCAGGAGAATTCTAAAATTCAGACCTGAGACTTGCCTGGTTTAACACCCAGCTGGGATACTGCTTTAAAATAGGATCCTGTGAGCAAAAGGAGGCTGTTCAAAATAGGTAACAGGAAGCACAAATTCCAGAGATATTTTTGAGTGGCTGTGTGAGATATTTATTGCTCTTTAAAATGGGATTTGCAGCTAATAGAAGAACAAAACCCATTAGTTGCAGGTTAGTGGGTGCTGCTTGAAATGATGACTTTTGAGTAGTAGTTGTCACTTCAGAATTCATCTGCTGCTTCTAGGATTTATCCAGGTGGCAAACCTGAAAGCCTGGATGCTTTATAAAACAATTATTTTTTTCAGTTCAGGAACTGGAAGATAAAAGGGAGGATGGTTTTGATCACCTCGGTTCTGCTCTACTGACACCTCACCTGGAGTATTGCATCTGGCTCTGGGGCCCTCACCACAGGAAGGACATGGACCTGGTGGAGCAGGTCCAGAGGAGGCCATGAAGATGACTGGGAGGGTGGAACACCTCTGCAGTGGGGACAGGCTAAAGGAGCTGGGGTTGTTCAGCTTGGAGAAGAGAAGGCTCCAGGGAGACCTTTGAGCAGCCTGCCAGTACCTGAAGGGGGCTACAAGAAGGCTGCAGAGGGACTGTTTGCAAAGACCTGCAGTGACAGGATGAGGGCAATGGTTTGAAATCAGGGAAGAGATTTAGATTGGATGTTAGGACCAAGTTCTGCACTGTGAGGCTGGTGGAACACTGGAAGAGGTTGCCCAGGAGGAGGTAGTTGGAGCCCCATCCCTGGAGATACTCAAGGTGAGGCTGGACAAGGCTCTGAGCAACCTGATCTAGTGGAGGATGTCCCTGCTGAGTGCAGGGAGGTTGGAGCTCCCTTCCAAGCCATTCTGTAGTATTTTTTAAAAGTACTGATTATGGTAGAGCTGTGAGAGGCTTAATGTTGGTTGCCTCCCATGCAGGTGCCGATGTTTTTGGTTTTGTGGCACTGTGAAATTTCTGCTGAGCCAGTGCTGGAATTGCCTGGGTCCCAGATCCTGTTGAAATTCTCTGTTTAGGCAGCAGTTGAGGAGGTGCTGTTGAGAGAGACCCTCTCTGAGGTCTTGGCAGTCAGGAGATCCTCTGTGATCCCTGGGAGGCTTGAGCCATGTGCAGGTGTCTGGGCCAGCAGTGCTGGGGGCAAGCCGTGCCAGGGTTAGTGCCAGGCTGACTTTCCTCTGCCTCCTCTTTCCCAGCTGAAGATCTTGACAAATTCAGGTCAGATGTGGAAAGTTGCTTCAAATGGACAAAACCTGCATTTTTAAGTGAACTGCTTGCCTGCATTTACCCTGGGTTGCCAGTAGTGGCTGTACAAGCTGCTCCCACTCTCTCTTGCCAGTGTGCTTCAATCCTGACTTGGAAACCAGCGTCAAAGCCCCAAGTTTATTTGCTTTGTACAGTTGCAGCTCTTGGTCTCTGCTAATTGAAATGGGGGAGGGTGGGGTGGTGATGGACCAGCTGTCCAGCCATGAATGGCTCTTCAGTGCACCTCACACACAACCCCTATTTCAGCAGCTCCCAGATAAGAACATCTACTATTGGCAACCAATACTGACTCTTTGAATTATTTTTCCTCTTTTTTTTTTTTTTCCCTCTTCCTTCCCCTGCCACAACAGTTCTGTGCTTTCTGCACTTGTGTCACATTGCAGTATTTGCCTTTTTTTTTCAATCCTTTGAATTCTGCTTGGCTCTCTTGTCCATAGAATCATAGAATTGTTTTGCTTGGAAAAGACCTTTAAGATCGAAGGGCTTTTAAGATCAGAGTCCTTTCTCTAGCTCTACCAAGTCTGGTGCTAAATCATCCCTGTGTTGAATTTTCCCACAATCACAGAGTGTCAGGGGCTGGAAAGGACCTCAAAAGCTCATCCAATCCAACCCTCCTGCCAGAGCAGGATCACCTAGACCACATCACACAGGAACACATCCAGGCAGGTCTTGAATAGAGAGGGAGACCAATTTTGTGGTGGCTTTTGTTTGGTTCTTTACTCAGCACTTCTGGTATCGCCCAAGGTTGATCATCCCACACACAGCACCCCTCTTTGTATCTTTCTAGCCTTTCTTTTCCTCCCAATTACACTTAAATTTATGCCCCTTGCACTGTTTTCACACTATAAGCCTGTGCTGCTCCTTAGTTTGACATTCAGCGGTTTTGCATGGCAAACACAAGTTTTGTTTTAGTAATTTTTGTTTGTTTGTTTTTTTGTTTTGCTTTTATTTTTTAGTAGCATACTGAGAATAACAAAGATGAGCAAATAAATAGAAGCCAGCAGCAGGAGGAGATTGTGTCTGCAAAGCTGAAAGCGGAGCGTGTCAGTGCCCAAACCCACGTGTCAGCCATGGTGGGGGGAGAACGTTTTGCCTAAAGGCAAATCAGCTACCAACAACAGGATTTCTTACACCTCCTTGAGAGCATCTGACATGCCTCTCTCCCAGATGTAGCTGGGCACAGCCTATAGATCTGTTCTGCTATTTTTTTCCCCCTATAATCACAGAATGGTAAGGTTGGAAGGGACCTCAAAGATCATCCAACCCCCTGCCATAGGCAGGGACACCTCCCACTAGTACAGGGCACTCAAGGCCTCCTCCAACCTGGCCTTCAACACCTGCAGGGAGGGAGCAGCCACAACCTCCCTGGGCAACCTGTGCCAGTGTCTCACCACTCTCACTGCAAACAACTTCCTCCTAACATCCAGTCTAAATCTTCCCTCTGCCAGTTCAAACCCATTACCCCTTGTCCTGTCATTACAAGACCTTGTCAATAGTCCCTCCCCAGCCTTCCTGTAGCCCCTTGAAGGTGTCCTGGAAGCCTTCTCCATACTGCAGAGCCCAAACTCTCTCAACCTGTCCTCATAGCAGAGCTGCTGCAGCCCTCTGAGCATCTCCTCTGGACCCACTCCAACACTTCCATGTCCTTCCTGTTCTGGGGGCTCCAGATCTGCACATAGGACTCCAGATGGGATCTGATGAGAGCAGAGTAAAGGGGCAGAATCCCCTCCCTTGCCCTGCTGCCCACACTGCTCTTGATGCAGCCCAAAACCCTCCTCTTCCCATTTTAATAGGGTATATAAAAATCATTATTGCAGTCAGAGTGCAGGGGAAAAAAATAAAGCCACAACAATCATCAACCAAAAAAAAAACACCACCCCCAACAAATCAACATTTCCTTTGCTGAGATCAGGGCTTTTTGTTCTTTTTTTGGAGGTGCCAAATCTGTTCATCCTCTCTGGAACTAGCTAACAGCATCAGAAACACTGTGTAACACTTCCTAGTGGGAAGCCAGGGAAGACCTAAATCTGTAGTCTTTCAGCTGAAAATGATATTAAATAGTAGAACTGCAACAAGAGGCTTTTGAGAATAGCCTGGTCTGGAGCCCCTGCTATTTGTAAGCAGTTTTTTAGATGATGGTTAGTAAAGACAGACCAGTAAAAGCAGGGCAGGTACCCAGCTTCTGTCCACTTAGCAATGAGCATCTTGGTGAAGTCCTTGAGAGAATTCCATCCTCAGCTGGGGGAGTTTGTTACAAAAGAGGGAAAAGGAGCTGGGGGAGGAGGTTGCTGTAGGGAAGTGCTGCTGCTGTGAGATGCTTTTAGCATCCTAGCTGTTCAAAAGGGGGATTTGTAGGACACCTCTTCAAGCTTTTGCGTCCTGTAAAGTCAATTAGATTCACTTAATGGCTATGAAAATATACATCTGGTGTGGTTTTTGGGACCTGCAAATGCTGAGAGGATAACATCAAGCTCTGCCTCTGGGGCAGTGATTTTTTTTTTTTTT
>VWYK01008054.1:6496-20426 GCA_013399775.1 Semnornis frantzii | reverse complement strand
CCTGCCTTTGTAGCAGAGGAGCTCCAAACCCCTGATCATTTTCGTGGCCCCCCTCTGTACCTACTCCATCAGGTCCGTGTCCTTCTGTGTATACTGTCCTGTTTCATTATCTGCAGTTGCTGCTTGCCAGTGTGCTTGGCTGCAACAGATTGCTTCCATCTTTGCCACCACTTTTCAGTTCCTTCCTTTGTTTTCTCTCATCCAATTTCTTGGTTTATCTTTTTCATGTTGTTTCCTTGTCTTCATGTATTTTACCACTCATAAAGCAATCTTATAACTTCTCTTTAGTAGAAATATTTTTTTCTTCATATTTATTGCTGGAACATAAGATAATTGAATTTTGAAAGCCCCTGAAAAAACTGCCTGGCTGTTCTTCATAGCAAAATTTCACAGAGCCCCAATAACCAGAAGGAGAAAATAACAGAGGAAGTTCTGCTTAGCATTTACAAAGATTTCTCATTAAGAAGTTTCAGGAGGTCATTGCAGATTAATTTTAAGATAGACAGCTGTCATAAGTAACCATAATCTTAGAATTACAGATTTTGTGTTCTGCTGTGATGAGAAAGACTATGTATTAATTTCCTATAGTGCACATGCTATGCTATTGACTCTTCGGTAAGTCAAAACTCAGAGAACAAAATGTTTTACCTGAGTGTGACAGTTCTACATTTCATATGTGTCATTATTTGTCATTTGTCATTATTTAATGGTGGTCTATCCCACTAAGATCTTTGGACGTTTTCCATACAGGCAAGGCAATATTCTACTCGCTAGTACTTCTTCCCAAAGCAAATACAAATAAAAATGTGGTTCTGGTAACTTAACTATTTTTGAATAGTTCACTTCTGTCTGTGGAAGCAAGTACTTAAGACATTACACCATTTCATGCAATTAGGAGTGCATTGTGTCTGTCAGAATATTTGTCTTACATTTTAATTACAAAGCTAACATAGATTTTATGTCAGTAGGGAGGATAAATAGCACTATGTTACTCATAAGTTGTATTCTGATTATGTGTCTAATTTTGTAATGAAATTATACCGTTTTAACTTCTGTAAATAGCAAACTAAACAGGACCCAGCTTTCCAAGCAGATAAATCTCATAGCTTATTTAGTGACAGGAGACACTTAAACCATACCATGTAACCTTTTGTTCACTGTCAGAGGTGTAAGTGTTACTTAGAAGTGTCAGACTATATTGCAATCACTAAGAATCCAATTACCTTTTTTTAACTTATCCCACTCCTTTTTATTTTCTTTTTTTTTCTTTTTTTTTTTTTTTTGTGACCAGCCTTGCTGAAATAGTAATGAAAATTAACAAGCTTACTTCATCAGATAGATGGTAGAATGAACATTTTTATAGCTGAAATAAAGATTTTTGTGTTTTATCACAAGTCCTTCCTATTATCTTGTTTGCCTGTAGTAAGGTATGGCAGAATGGAATCCTGTAATATATAGTAAATGTTATCTCACAGGAGGCTTCAAGCAACAACCCCTTTTCATTACGTGTCTACATAAAAAAAAAAATCTTTATATATATAAAACCACACAGGCACTTTTAAATGTTTTATTTACATACTTACTTCTCAGCTAGACTGGCTGATACATTTTGGTGAATAATATTTCCTGGATACAGAAATAACTTTTTAACATTTATGTCAAGCTTGATTTGATAGTAATATTAAGGTCATGGTTTTTTGTAACGTGGAGGCACCTTATCAAAACCATGTGATGCTAAAGCACCTCAACCTTGCATATAATTACTCATCAAAAGCAATCCTAGCAGGCTGCTCAAATATCTCAACTGAACAAAAAAACCCCGTATCTTTGTTTCCCTTTATAAGTAACAAACAAGGTCACAGCAACTGGCCAAGGGGAGAGCATTTATAGAATCATAGGATGTTTTAGGTTGAAGGGGACCTCGAAGATCATCTAGTTCCAACCCCTCACCATAGGCTAGGGCACCTCCCACTAGAACAGGTCACTCAAGGCATCATCTAACCTGGCCTTGAACACCTCCAGGGAGGGAGCAGCCACAGCTTCCCTGGGCAACCTGTTCCAATGTTTCACCACCCTCACTGTAAAAAAAACCCTTTCCTAGCATCATTTGAATCTCCCCTCTTCCTGTTTAAACTCATTACCTCTCATCCTGTCATTACAAGACTTTGTAAATAGTCCCTCCCCAGCCTTCCTGTAGACCCCCTTCAGATACTGGAAGGCTACTATAAGGTCTCCTCAAAGCCTTCTCTTCTCCAGGCTGAAGACCCCCAACTCTCTCAGCCTGTCCTCATAGCAGAGCTGCTCCAGCCCTCTGAACATCTTCCTGGCCCTCCTCTGGACCCACTCCAACACTTCAATGTCCTTCTTGTGTTGAGGGCTCCAGAACTGTACATAGTACTCCAGGTGGGGTCTCATGAGAGCAGAGTAAAGGGGCAGAATCCCGTCCCTTGCCAAGCAGGCCACGCTTCTCTTCATGCAGCCCAGGACATGGTTGCTGTCTGGGCTGTGTGTGCACACTGCAGGCTCATGTTGAGCTTTTCATCAAAAGGACCCTCAGGTCCTTTTCCTCAGGGCTGCTCTCAGCCATTCGCCACCAAGCATTTGTGCTTGGGATTGTGCTTACCCAGATGCAGGACCTTACACTTGGCCTTGTTGAATTTCGTGAGGTTGACCTGGACCCACCTCTCCAGCCTGTCCAGCTCCCTCTGGATGCCATCCCTGCCCTCTAGCAAATCAACTGTGCCACACAGCTTGGGGTCATCTGCAAACTTGCTGAGGGTGCACTCAATTCATCTGTCCATGTCACTGACTAAGATGTTAAACAGCACTGGTCCCAGCACTGACCCCTGAGGGACACCACTTGTCACTGGTTTCCAGGTGGACATTGTGCCCTTGATCAACACTCTCTGCGTGCAGCCATCCAACCAATTCCTTATCCAGCGAGTGGTCCACCCATCAAGTTCGTGTTTTTCCAGTTTGGTGACCAGGATGGGACAAATTTCTCAGGCCTAAAATTTTCTCCGATATTGCTCCAAAGATGAAAATAAAATGTTAGTAATTTTAAAATTTTGGTTTCCTTACCTCAGAAGTATTAAACTTACTCAATTTTGACAGTAGACTTCCATATTATGAACTACTGCAAGCAGTTTGGAGTGAGGTGCTGTTCATCAGAAACAACTGATTTTCCCTTCTTCTGTTCCTCTCCCCAAAACCTTTGCAAGACAATACAGAAAAAAGCATGTGGGTCATTCTGTGATGTCTGTCTAATTCCAGCCACTGTATTTTTCTGAAGACTTAAAGGCCTCTCCTTTGGCATGAGATTGCATTAGTCACTATGAGTGGAAGTGAGCTCTTTGGTCTTTTGAAGATCACCCCACCAAAAACATGCTTCTACCAGAGGGGCTTGTACAGTGCAGTGCTTGTTGCTTGATTTCTGACCCAGGAATCCTAAGAAAAGAAGCATCAGAAGTGGTTTGGCCTTGCATCATCGCGTAGCCCGACACTGAACATTCTCTGGAAAAGATGGTGGCTGAGAGAGGTTAAGTATCAAGTGAATTCTACTCAGGCACTGCTGATGAGCAAGCACCCTTTACAAGAAATTGTAAAACCAAATATCTGATGTTGCGTAAGTAAAAGGACAAATTCTGTGTTGGGTTCACTGAAAGTCACAGACTTACATACAAATCTTAATATTTGTAAATACTAAGTTGAGAATATTGGTATTCTTAAAATCCGTTTAAGGCATTATGAGAAATAAATAGTACAGGATGCATAGATAGGTAATAAAGACATAGTAAACATTAGCCAGTGTCAAGGACAGGTTAAATGCTATGAAAGTTGCCCTTCTGAGAGTGGAATAGGTGATCTTTGCAAATACATCACATGCCCAAACTGTCATCCTGAAAAATTATAGAGCCAAATGAATGTGAATTTTGTCATGTTCATGTATTTTGGACACTGTTTCCAGGATTTCATGTTAAGAATTTAAGTTGTTTTTATGGGTTATGTTTGTTAAAATTCTGGAAATATTTAAATATGAGCACCATAGAGAATTACCATTTACATGCTGCAACCTGAGTGAAAACAAATACAATGTAATTCATATTAGATTGTAAGAAAGGAAATATTGGGGGTAGCATTGCACTTCTTGTGTACAAACATCTAAAATGTACAAACCCAATTAGAGTCTCATAATGAGGGCTTACCTGTCCACAATGACTAGCAAGGCATCCTTTTTCTCAAGGACACTTTTTTATTGGGAATATCTTGGGAGGTATTTCCCTGTGCTAAATATGACCTGCTGTGAATAGTTCAGAAGTCCAAAATCCTTTCTCCAAAACAGAAGCAGTTATTTTAAACTGGAGAGTGCTGAATTTTCCTTACTATAACTTAGAAAGAGGTGTAGTTGAACTATCCACCCTATTGATCACAGGCTAGAAAAGGGGACAAGGATGTGGGAAAACAAATTCGGAGAGATACTAACTATTAGAGTGCACTGCTTCATCTGCCCTACCAGCCAGACAGCAGATTAATATTATATAGGTTCACTCTCAAGCCAGTCTGCTCATGCTGGATGATTGTGCAGCAAAGAATAAAATATGTAGGTATAACAGAATAAATAACAGGGAATATAACATTGTAGTATAGTCAGAAAAATAGTTCAGAGAGAAGCATATCCACTGACTACACCTATTCCTTGAGATGATTAGTGGGGAGTGGCTCATATTCTTTCTTCTCAAGCATGAGACTCTTTGGAGAGAGATATTGCTTCCCTGCTGCTTTTAAGTAGGAGTGTATCATGATACAGCAACTGCTCAAGAACATTTTGCACTTTCACAACACAAGGCTTCTTTGGTTTTGAGCTGCCTAACTTTTGCATGCCTTGTGATGTGATCAGCATGTACATAGAAGCCACTAGTTTGCAGTAACTGCCTAGATGTGATGTAACTGTCACCATTGGTGAGGCTGTGATTATGGAGTGTTTATTTAAGGTCATCATATTTTATGGGATACAACAGCATGAATGAACACAAAATGCTGTAATTTGGCATCTGTGGTAGTGTTGTACTGCAAAGTTGGAGGGAACTCCCTTGTCAAGGACAATTCCCATTGCCTGTATGCTTTCATCAGGTGTCAGCCCTTGCTTGAACAGATTCTTGCTTGAGAAAATTGAACTAGATTGTCCTGTTGAGGTAAGATCAGGCTTGGGTCTAGAATTTTTCTATTTAGAAGCCTAGGATATCTGACACCTACTCTTCCATTTTATGAACACTGTCTCTACTGAACAGAATACATTGTCTTCTGTTGAACCAAAGAAAGATACTTTTCTTTGGAGCATGCCAACTGACAGATCGTACCAGAGGAATTATTTCAACCCAAGTCAAATGTGAGACTTTTCATAGTCAGTTGTGGAAGATGCATCGGCAAATCATCCATGTCAAAAACAACCAAGCTTGTATGTTCATGGGCACTTCCCATCTGTCTGGTGGTAGTAGATGGAGTCTGTTTATAAGGTTTTCTCTATGTGAGTTTTGTAACTGTGGCAATTGCAGTGCATAGCTCTCCGTAGGGATTTGTGAACTGCCAAAAAAAAAAATACAGATTCCCTGGTTCTGTCAGCTGAATGTACAATGCAAGGCTTCTTTTGATGACTTGGATGCCTTCTAGCACGGACAGGAAGGACAGCTTCTCCGCCATTTCTGAGACATATCATTTTTATCAGTCTTAGAATGCTAGTCTGCATTGTGATGGGTTCCACTTACACCCTGTTCCCTGCTAGAGGTGGCAGCTAAACCTTGATAACCAAAGCCAGTATAGGCACAACAACTAAGTCTCAAAATCTTGGAGATAGAAATTAATTATGTCTTTTCTCACTTTAATATAAAACAGGGCTTGGAGAGGTGTGTAGGATGCGAATATCTGCAGTGCTGTATTTATGATAAATTTTGGAAATACCACAGGTCCTTCTTGTTCAGTAGATTAACAGTGGCTTACAAGTGCCCAGCAAGACTATAAGGACAGGAAACATAAAACTTTTAGTTATAGTCCCCAGAACATTCTCCTGCACTCTAGTGCATGTGTCAAGATTACGTTTCAAGAATTATCAGAACTGAATGCAATAACTATATATTAAATTAATTTATTTTCCAGAAATTTATGCACCTTCCTTTCTCAGTCTGGCTGAATTCTTAGTGCATGCACTGCCTAGGGGCATAATTTCATTCAATATCCCTGCTCTTTGCTCTGAAATAATTCTGTGCTGTGGCATATTGTACTGTTTTTGTACTCCAGGAAGTCCCTGTGAAAACAGTGAAAGAAATCTGGCCATTTCTTCCTTCTTGTCCTGGGCCTGCATTCTGTTCAAAGAATCTTCCCTCAGTCAGTGTATTTTCTGCCATTCCCTGAAAGTTAAACTGTAATTGAGTCTAAAGTAGTTCCCAAAATCTCCCTGCTGGATGGGCTAGCACATAGAGACTGGATATTGGTGAGTCATGATCAGTTGGTAGAGCCTGTGTTATCAGACATTTCAGTCCTTTGTAGCTGGACTTTATTGCCCAGACTTGGCGTCTTGAAGCACGCATACTGAGGGAACAAACGCTGCAGATCTCTATGTGCGTATCTAGGCTGAAGTCATCCCATTGCAGATCACATACATTAATGAGATAATGTGGAAACTGCTTTGACTAGGACAGCGTGCCAGTTAGTGGTAAATGGCTGTCCATGGCTGCCACCATGAGTGGTGGCAGAGTCAATTTTAGCAGTTGTGGGTTGGTTGGTTCCTTTCTGAAACTCTGCAGGAGAAAGAAGAGAGAAGAAAAGATCTGGTTTGTGTCTGCTGCCTGGGAGGCACTGGTCTAACAGACATTTGTACTTTTTAGTCTAGCTTGAGTAAATCAAATAGATATCCTGTTTAGATGTCTTCTGGAAAATGGATTAGGCCCTTGAGATCAGTAGTAGAGTGCCATTTCTCTTTACTTAGCAGAAAAACCCTTCACTCTGTCCTAAAATGCCAGTAGTGCCCAACAGCATGAATTTAATCAATCCCTGTACCAGATTATGCCTGGAGAAGAAACTGACTCTGGGACAGTTACCAGTGCATAGAAATGTGAGTAGACATATCTTGAGGTTTTATGACTGGCTTTTAGCCAGTCTACATGCCTTTCTCTCTTGTCCTTCATCCTTCTCACTTGGATACCTTTGTATTGTGAAGATCTGGGCATTGCTACCTTTTTATGTATTTTCATGTCAGTAGATATTAAACACTGTCTCATTTGCCTGACAATTCAGAATTAACAGCTGTAGCGTAGTAGACAATTAGTGATGTAAAGATAAGGAATATATTCTTGCAGTCTGAAGATCAAATAAAATATCTAGAAACATATGTGAGCATATTCTTATATTTCTGCATAGTTTGAACAGCTGGAGGAAGCCATATGATCACACGACCTGTTATTCATGGAAGACTTAACTACTCCAGTATCTACTGGAAAAGCAATGCTACTAGCAAGCTACAATGCCATAGGGCAGAGCGTGTACAGGACAGAGGGATACTGCTGCAGTTTCTAAGAAGAAAATCATGTCTCCTTAAATAGTCCAAAGTGGATATCACATCCAGGCATTACTGTTTCCCACCATCATGAGTTAGTCCATGATGCTTGGAAGTAGAAGATACCTGTTTTTTTTTTGTTTTGTTTTGGTTTGGTTTTTTTTTTTGTTTGTTTGTTTTGTTGTTGTTGTTTTTGTTTTTGTTTTGTTTTGTTTTTTTTAAATGAGCTTTATTTGCTATGAATTGCTTACTTTTGGAATTGCGGTGAGTGGGAAATCTACTTCAGTATTCTTCTGTAACCTCTGCATCCACAGCTCCATGCATTTAGGAACCTCCCTCGTGAGCTATGGCAGCCATGTGAAGTGGAAAGAAGGAGTGAACAGAGAAATACTATAGATAGAGTTGTGTAAATGATTACTTAATTTTTTCCACTTATCAGGAATTCCTTGTCCAACTGAAACTTGGTTAACAATGCTTCAGATCCATACTTACTAGTTCCACTGCTCTGAGAATACATTATCCTTATTGTTGTGGCCAAATGAATATATGTGTATAATCATAGGTATATGTATCTCTCTGTGTGTATATGTCTGGGTGTATGTATATACCCACATGTATAAAATCAGGGAATTTCAGACTGTTGTAATGCAAGGGAGCATTTAGAAGGCTGACAAACCAGAGTAGTTGTAATTTTAAAAAAAAAATAGCCAAATTAATTCATTAAGCACACACTTTGTACTATTAATACTTAACATCATCATCATCATGACATGCACAAAAATACGAGTCTTTAACAGTTGCATTCTAGGTTAGCTGTGAATCATAAAGCCACAGGGATGGTGCCGTACAATTAGCAGTGATGACTGTGGCATTTTGTTTGAGTCACTGAATTCAAGGTGATCCGTTTTGAGTGTCCTTTGAAGAGAGAAGACAGAACTGAAGCAGGCTTTTCTTCTGTATTTCATCCTTGTGTTTTTATCCAATTTACCTCTCACCACAAAAGAAGGGGTTAAAAGGGCTATCATCTCCTGATACTACTTATCTTATTTTCTTTTGTCTTCCCATTTCTTTTTGTGGATTTGACAGGATGTTCTGCCTATTTGCAGTCCTCCACGTTGTCAATATCTTGTGCAGTGTTCTTTGGCTGTTTGCTTTTATTTGGATCACTACTGCATCTATGTATATCTTTGTCTCTTTGGTGATCATGTTGCTTACATTTGCATAAAATATTTATGTGTTGTATCCGGCTGGGTCATGGCAGTGTTACAAAATACCTGCATACTCGTTTTGATTACAGTGTCTTAGTACACTTTTTGCAGTACATTTACTTATTTTTGCTAATAGTAGCTCAGTAGTACTCATTTGGGTTCAAGACAAACTAATAATTGTACCTTGATTAGAAACATTTAAAATTTCTATGTATCATAGACTTCTGCTTTAACCATAGTTATCATCTGTGTCAGGGTAAGTTATAGGTAAGTAAGCTTTTTTGTGTCTCTTCCTTTGTGCTCAGTATTAATTTTTTGGCCAGAATTTCTTAGGATCTTTTCAAAGTTCCAAGACTCCATCAGAATTGAAATCAAGATGTTAATACATCAGATTCTCTCACCCAAATCTCATGGGTCTGTCTTTTTAATGTGAGTTTGTTTGGGATTTTTTTAGAGGTGAGGATGTGAGGAATTCCTCATACAGTGTTTGAGTTTTAAAAAACAAAGGAGAATAGGACTACTTTATCGTTCTGATGATTCTCCACAGCAGTTTCTGTTACCAAGAAATAAAAAAGCATCCCTGTGTCTGTTCAGAGGCTGTCCAAATGGCTTAAAGATTCTCAAGTGGTTTTGTCAGTTTGAATCTCTGCTCTGTTCAAACCACATCAGTGGAATGTTCTTAAAAATATACTAAACCTGAGGATTTTTAAAATGACTAGTGTTAATCCCATTCACATTTTTAATAACCAGTTTCTTGTTGCAAAGGCATGCAGGGCTGATGCTGCGTATGTTTGACAGAGTAGATTTCCTCAGAGGGTTTTAAAATCAGCTTCCACTTAGGGAATATGGCAGAGCTTTGCGAGCTTGCTTGCATTGTGAATGTATATCTAGAAAGTACCTAAAATAAAGACATTATTCCTCCGTATTTATATCCTGCTTAAAAACACGTTCACTAGCCTTCCTTTACCTCTCCTTACAAATCCCTCCTACAAGGAGGCTTGGGGTTAGGAGGCATTAAGAATACAGTGATGATCACTGCTTTTTTTGTTGGTTTTTTTTTTTTTTGGTTGTTTGTTTTTGTTTTGGTTTGCTTTTTCTTTCTGCTTTTTAATTTTTCTTTCATGGCATAAGGTAAGGTTGTGCATATTTCTGCAGCTGATATTTCTCCTGATAAAGGCATCCACATCTAGGTGCGGGTGCCAGCACAGAAAAAGTTATGTACTCATTGTGAATGTGAGTAAAGCATTCCATTTCAAAGAAATAAGTAGTATTTCTTTCATCATGTGTGCAAGAAAATTTTGAACAGTAGGTTAAAAATCTTCATCATAAAAAGAAATGTACCCCGAGAGGCAGGAAAAACCTGTTAAAATGTATAGTGAATGAATGAAGAGCCTACGGTTTTAGCTACCTCACGTATTTCCTTGATAAAAATGTATGATCTCGCTTTCCAGGAATGTTTAGAGACTGTTTTACATCTTGAAATGCATCTTTATAGTTTTCCTTCCATTTCTCTGTATCAGGATTTCAGTAGAGCTACCCAGATCCTTTATGAAGCTGTGTTTTTTCTTTCTCTTTTCTACCCCTCGTTTCCCTTGAAACCAAGTTATATTACATAATACAGGTGCTTGGATAGTTGTAGTTTTCCATCTCCAGAGTCCGGAGCCATCTGCAAACAAAACGACGAGTGCCTAAATCGCCATGCATGGGGTTAACAATGTAAATTTCAGAACTCCTTCCACTGGCTCATTAATTCTGTAATTAATTCTACCTGAATAAAGTACCATATTCTTTTACATTAATAATAGAAGTCATTTCAGTTCTATGGAATTTTGTTTGGTATAATAGCTTCCTCTGCCTTTCTGTCAACTCTAAGGTGTCTCTTTTTAAAGACCTTTCTCTGGTTTTAAGTGTGTACGTATTCCATGTAAAATGAACATTTAAGCTGTTAATTGGTTCTCACTTGACTTAGGAATGTCTGACTAGTTTCTAACACATCACAAATAATCTTCTTATCAAAAGATGACAGTTTTAACCATCATTGTACTACTGCTGCCACTTTACTTGTTCTTTAAATCTCAGAAAATTTGAAGCTAAAATAAAAGCTCCTTTGCATTCTTTCAGTCTTTAGCATTGTCATATGTAATTAATACTCTTTGATGCGTGTGAAAGTTTTAGGTGCACCTTTTTGACATTGGTTTTGTTGTTGCATTCTGAGATGTAAAAAATGAGATAAATTCTTTAGTTTTTGAAGTATGTGTCATGAAGGCAAATAAGTAAATACTTGACTTGGAATCTGGCTACATACTTTTGCTTTCAAACTTCAGATCACCCTTTTAAGCAATTCAAATTTAAGATTCACCCTAGATGTATGACATCTTGTATGCCTGCATGTCAAAAATTAAAAGTTATCTGGTTGATTATAGGTTCCTTGGATCTGTAGAAAGGTTTCAAGAGTTTCCATAACCAGAGGTTTAAGAAACTAAGCAGCTGTGGCACAAGTAGAAGGATACTGAAAAGATGAACAGATTGCTGAAACTTAAAAAACCTCAGAAAGCAGGAATTTATGCTAAATTTTTGCAGTGAAGACACATTTTGTTTAGAGACCTATAACAGCCTGTGCTGAGACCTGTTCATGGAACACAGGTCTTACACAGTGCACATGACTCGTACTATGACACAAAAAAAGCACTTAGAAATAGATGATTTGTAGATTTGACATTTCAAAAGAAATAAGAATTAGGATCAATTGAAGAATTTCAGAAGGACTTCCTGGTGTTGAGTGATGAGATGGTAGAGTGGCAAATGAAATTCAGGTTACGAATTTCTGTAATGTGTGTTAGAGTAGTTCAGTTGGATGAGACCTTTAATAATCAACTAGTCCAACTTCTATGTTGTCTTTTTGAAAGGCAGGAAGTCCATCAGTATGTGTCCTCAGTGCTTGCTTTCTTGCACCAAAACAACATTACATTAACTCAATTTGTGGTGTTCTTTTTTGGCCTTATACTTCTCGAGTTAGCTCTGTGTTTTTTAAATATGCAACACCAAAAAGGTTTTCTTACTTTACCTTTGCATATGTAAACCTTATAGAATAAATAAATCATAGATTCCTAGAATGAATTGCGTTGGAAGGGACACT
Source organism: Semnornis frantzii (assembly GCA_013399775.1). Taxonomy (NCBI): domain Eukaryota; kingdom Metazoa; phylum Chordata; class Aves; order Piciformes; family Ramphastidae; genus Semnornis; species Semnornis frantzii. The sequence continues at coordinate 8,536 of VWYK01008054.1, read as the reverse complement.
AAAGGTCATCTAGTGCCAACCAGTGGGCAGGGCCACCTCCCCATGGCCCGGGTTGCTCAAGGCCTCATCCAGCCTGCCCTTGAACACCACCAAGGAGGGAGCATCCACAACCTCTCTGGGCAGCCTGTTCCAGTGTCTCGCCACCCTCACCGGAAAGAATTTGTTCCCCATCTCCAGTCTCAATCTCCCCTCTTCCAGCTTCAATCCACTCCCTGCTGTCCTGTCACTCCCAGCCCTCGTCAGAAGTTTCTCCCCATCTCTCCTGTACCCCGCTTTAGGTTCTTGAAGGCTGCAGTAAGGTTTTCACAGAGCCTTCTCACCTGGCTGCTGCATGAGTCAAATCTAGGCTTTGGCTCAACAAAGCGCTGCCAAAAATTCTGACCACAACCAGAAAGAAAGATGAAAATATTCCTCCCAGGAAAAACAGAAAGCTTATTTTAGTTAATTTGGGGGTTGGTTGTTTTGCAGTGAGGTGGTAGCCAGCTAACTGGATGTGGCACTGAAATAGGAAGAATCAAAAAGAAGGCAAAGCAAATAAATAGGATAAAAGCAGTATTGTCCTTCCTCCCTCACAATGGAACTACAGACCCTTCAGATAGTTTTTTTAATCACGGGGCATTACCAAAATGCAGACAAGTGCTGGATGTGTGTGAGCATGTACAAGGCCACGTGTGAATTTAAAGGTAAAAGTGGGCATAGCTCCTAGACAAGTGCACTGCAGGTCATTAATGTCCCCTTTGAGGGTTTCATAACACAAGAATTTAAAAATAAAAGGAAAAAAAACAACACCAAACCAACACGAGGAAGAACTTCTTTACTGTAAGAGTCACAGAGCACTGGAACACGCTGCTCAGAGACATTATGGAGGCTCCTTCTCTGGAGATGTTCAAGACCCATCTGAATGTGTTCCTGTGTGGCTTGAACTGGATTCTATGGTCCTGCTCCTGCAGGGGGGTTGCATTCAATGATCTACGGAGGTCCCTTCCAACCCCTAATATCTTGTGATCCCTGTTAGGGCAAAAACAGACAGAGCTGGCCTGGTGTCCTGACTAGGAGAGCTGCCATAAGAGATGCTTTGGGAAGAATATAAGGAAGCAAAGAAATACAGAGGACTCCTGCCCTTCCAACAGGCTGCAGGGACTGTGGCTGTTGTTAATTTTCCAAACTCTTGTTTTCCATGGTAGGAAGTGGGTTCTTGTTTCAGTGGTCCTAACATATGTGTTGAAATATTTGGATCTGTTATGATCACAGTTATACCGTTATACCCAGTACTTGGGTAACCTCTGCAGCTGTGTTCTCTAACATCTCGCTTCAGACATCTTACCATAAAGTCACATCTTGAACACTGCTCTATTACCCAATTCTACAGTCACTTTTAAGATGGAACTTTTCAAAACACCGTTTACCTGATGGTTGGGTAGTGCATACATCAGCTGTTAGAATACTTATGAGAGCCTCTGGAAAGAAGGTGCTTTCTAGTCTATTCATGTGTTGGACAGAAAAGGCAAATCTTTTCTGCATATGACTCCACATCTGAAAGGAAATGATTGAAAGTGGCAGCGATACAAAAATGGCACTGTTCTGTCTTACACAGTGTTAGTGGGGCAGAGATTAGAGCATTTCTGCAGTGGACCCTGCAAGGAAAGACTTCAGTCTTTTGTAGCTAGGATAAATATCCCCTTTGTAAAAATGTACTTGTGAATTATCCAAGGAAGGAAGACCATTACTGATAAGAATTTTCCCTCTTGGTTTTGAAAACTACCATCACAAGAAGGAGCTTAAAAAATGCAACTAAGCAAGAATATCAGTGTGAAAAAGGGGCTGGAGATAAGGGCTGGAACCCTTTCAGTTCAGAAACTATGGAAGATGTTGGATGAGGGTATGAGAAAAATTTGAGATAAGCTTTGTTTCTTTGCCTAGCTACAATGTGCTGTGTTTATGAATACTGATAGGAGAATTCCCATATGTAATGCTGAATTAGAGTTTCACAGACAGGAGCTTGATGAAAAGAGAGCTTTTTTTTTTTTTTTTTTTTTTTTT
>VWYK01008051.1:61278-77826 GCA_013399775.1 Semnornis frantzii | reverse complement strand
ATGCTTATACCTATGCAGCTCCTTGTGCCTGCTATTTCTTCTGAAGTTGGGTCAAGAACAACACGGAGAGTGTTTGCCATTCCTTTAGTACATTCTGTGTACTTTGGCCCTTTAGTTTAAGTATGAAAAAGTACTTTTGATGTCAACAACAGAATTTCACACTGAACGAGAGAAGAAAGCTGTCCCAGTCCAGCCATTCCCTTATGAAATGAGGCTGTGGAAGAGAGAAGGAGAAAATTAACTTGTTAGTGGAAAAGCCAAGATTAACTTACCTAATTTCCCTTTATTCAGTGTGCTCAGAAAGGGTTAACATTTAACAGGAGTTGTACAGAAGGAGCAAGCCACTGTAAGACTGCAGCTCATTATCTAACCTCTCCTTCTGGGAAGGATAAAATACTTGTGTTTCAGAAGGCCATAGTGCTGAGTATAATACACCAAGAGGCAATGCTGAGGTGCTTGCAGCTGTGAAGTTTGCAGCGTCACCACGACTGTACTGCATCTATACTAGCTGGGTCTGGTGGGAAGCTTTTTTTTTCAGTACTTTAAAAGCTTAGTTTGCATTACTTATGACCATCTGGGAGAGTGCAACCCCTTGGGAGCAATGAAGGTGTCCACAGGCAGGATTCATATCAAGCTACTATTAGGGAGAATACTCAAGGGACGAGGTATTCTTAGTACGGTGAACTACGTATATGGAGACTTGGTGAGTACACACAGACCTCACGAATTTTAAAAAAGCCTTGAGCTTTCACTTCAACCAGGAAGTCTCTTGAGTGCTTATCAGCAGTAGAGTAACTGAGATTTAGAGGTGAGCCTGTTACAATCCCAGCATATGTATTTCTATTCCTAGTTTCTGGACATCAAACATGCTGCAGCAGAACATAAAATAGAACATGACCAAGCTGTATTAAAAGTTAGACGTAATTGGAATTCTGCAAATAGCACAGCTGCCTCACATAAATCCTTAGAGGTCACTCCTTTCACAACACAGCCTGGAGAGGCTGGCAAGTGGTTTCTGTTTAGGAGCTGCTAATTATGACAGAGAGGTAGACAAAATATTTAGTCTTTATTTCACACCAGGTTTCAGAAGTGCAGCATTTTAACCTTTCACTTCACTTTCCTCATGGTGTTGCTTTGGGTTTTCCTCTTGTCCGTGGTCATGTTTATTGCTTCCTTTTCTCTCTGGTCCTTTGGTGAAGTTAATCCTGCTCTAAGGAGGAGTAAAGCATGACACTTTTACTCTCCGCTCACCAGCTTATGGTGCTCAATCTTTATAAAGCTGCTAGAACAAAAGGAAACACCAGAATATCTCTTGTTTCAGTATAAGAAAGAGGTGACCATGTCTAGCTGGTGGGAATAGCTTGAAAATGTGAAGGAGGTATATATGATAATGTTACAAAAAGAAGAAAGACCCCCAGGCTATTTTTTTGATCTTTTTTTTTGGTTTCTTGCTTCAAGACTTTGACTGCTTGGCAGAACTGCTATTGCTAGTATGCTAGATTTGAACACACACCCCCAAAGACATGTATTCATGTTCCTCGGGGGTCAGATTCTCAGTCTTCTTGGTGCAGGGCCGTTTAGCAATCATTCTGCTCAAACTCCAGCTTTTGCCTAGCAGATGCATGGTGATTGCTTCACAGCAAGAGAAGTTAGTCCTGCCCGTGCAAAAACAAGTATTTACTAGTACTTTCTTAACCTCTTTGTTCATTTGTCTATTCCTTGTAAGTTCCAATCAGAATTTCCCCTGTATCAGTGCATGAGTGCACAAGGGCTATTTGACACTCCCTGCAGTATCTTCAGCTCTCTGTCCCAGCTTTCTTTCTCAGTACTGTGAGCTGGGTGTTTACTGTTCTGAGTAAACTGGTGATTCATATGTATGTGCTCAGCTATGTGGGAAGAGTCACAGAGGAGTAATATGAAAATGAAGTTTTTTTCCAGTGAATCTTTTGCAAGGTTTTAGTTTGATTGCTTTGGAAATCTTCGATTTCCTTCTCTAAATCACAGTCAGTCAGATGGGTTTCTTTTTATTTATTGCCCCCTTGCTATAAATTATGCTTTCATGTCTAGTTTCAGGTGGAAAGTACCCTGCTGAGTTAAGAAAAGAAAAAAAATCAAGTTTTCAGACTGTCATTTCAGAGTCTCTCTTTCCTAGAGTCCCCAAATCTTCCTCTCCTATCTCTTTGCCTCTCCGACATATCTCACTTCCTTCTTGTTTGCTTCTTCGCAGCTTTGAATGTTTCACCCCACCTTGTGGTGTCTGCACTGCAGATCTTTCTCAGCAGATTCTCTAAGGATGTTTCTCAGCTTTCTTGAGACACCTCCAGGTTTTTCTTTCGATAAACAGAGCAAGAAAGTAGGTTGTCTTATGCAATCATGTCATCAAGTCACAAGGTTTGGGGACTACAATGGGTAGAATCATTCAGATTTCCCCAGAAAATTCTTACTTAGAATTCATATTTTACCTGTATCCTCCACAAGACCTGTGCTTCATGAGCGACATGTTATACAGTGAGCCCAACAAGCATGGGAAGGAGATGATCAGCATCACAGGGATAGAGCATCATTCTGGATATGTCACCTAGGTACGTATCTGGACAAAATGTATGTGTGCTGGAAAAGCCCGTGTTCCTCAAAGGCCGGCAGCTCGCAATGCCCAGGTCCTCTGCCAGAAAGCTTATGGGGAATTGCCTGTTTCTTCCTTCTCTGTGTTAGAGAGCATCTGCCACTTGCTTCAACCTGTGGGGAAATGGGGATGCCACCCATCTTTGGCCAGGGACACAATAAGTGAATGCTCTCAGGTGTGAGAGGGATCTGCAGAGTGGCAGTCATCCATATGGCACACATGCACAATTTACCATTGCTTTTCCTCTTTTGACCCATGATTTATGGCCTGGCAAACAGCTCCAGCTTCACACCCTAAAGTTTGTAAGGCATTATTTGATTTTGTGTAAGGAAGTATAAATTACTTGCTGAGTTATGCACTTGTTAGGGCCTTCTCTTCTCTTTGAAGAGTATATTTATTTCAGACCGTGTTTGCTTGGGCAGCAGGCACATACAGAAGATGGAAATAAACATGATTCCTGAAAATATTTTAACAGGGTGATGTTAGCAGAGCTCACAGGGAGGAGAGGCTGAGGCATGGGAGTACCAGATCAGAAATCTTATCTGGGATTGTGGTGGATGAAGCTGAACCTTGTGGTGGGAGGACAGAGTGTAAGGACCTCTGGAGAGGAAAACTAGATGATGGGGATTCTACAGTGTGAACAAGACAGCTTGGGCTGAGGGAAAATTTGAGCTTAGCCACTGGTACCACATGTTCCGGCAGCAAAGCAAGTTCAGATACACCATGTTTCCCTTTTCTTCTAGCTGAAGATGATTACTTCTTTCACCACTGTATTTCAATGCCAGAAGGAGCAGCCCAGTTTAGTGAGCAGCCCAGTTTCTGTGTAGCAGGATGTGCTTAGACTCAAGCCATAAGCGAGTTTACTTTTTGTTTTTTTAAAGTTACACGATGATCAGCATGATCTGATATTCTTAGTGTAATAGATTTTGTGTTATCAATAACTAGGGAAAATGGGGTCGGAAGAGTTAAATGATACATGTAAGAATATGTCTGGTGCCTAGTGCTGGACTCACACCTATACACCTCTTCTCTTGAGCACTCTGGAAAAAAAAGGGGAAACTGGGATACAGAGCTCTTGCAAAAATCACCTAATGACAGCATAGAATAAGAGGGCTGATAACCATAATGAAGATCCTATATGGTGACTGGATCTTGCTTTCACACATTTTAACTGCATAATAATATTTTGGAGAGATGTATTGCTTAATACCTCAAAGATGCCAGGGTACTGTATAGCTTGCCACACAGCAGTCCCAGTGCTTCGCTCATAATCACAGAATTAACCAGGTTGGAAAAGACCTTCAAAATCATCTATTCCAACCTAAAAATAGCTTATTGTTTTTTTCCTAACATGAAGTTGTTTTTTGGAGGGGGAAAATTTAGAGAGAGTGTAATATTGTGCCATTCATATAGGATATTAGACATGTGCTGCACTCTGCCACCTCAGTACCTGGAGTAACACAGCCCTCACTGCCTGTTGCAGCTGACAGTTCTGCTGGGGTGTTTCAAATAAGTGCTATTGTAAATGTAATATAATAAAACGGGAGGCAGTGAGGAAATCAGAGGAGTGCTGAGTGGGAGAGAGATGGACTGAAATGCTCAGCAGCAAGATATGGATAGAAGATCCAGTTGCTTAGCTGCTATGTGCCACCGTTCCATGCACCACACAGAGAGGCAACATTTAGCACTGGAAAAAGCAATAAAAAACGGGTGCAAGCCTAGTGAGTTTAGTCAATTCCTCATTGATAAGTCACACAGGTAATTATTGTCGATGGTTCCGATTTAGAAAGCATAGCGAGCAGTTGATGAGCCCTGACGGTGGTGAAAGAGCCCCGTCCGCCCCTACCGGCAGAGGACAGGAGGGGAAGGATGCCTATAGGTAGGGGTGCAGGGTGTGCAGGTGTGCTGGGCACTTTGGGAGCTCAGACCTTCTCCCAGCAGGTGTCACTGTTCACCCATCAAATAAAACCACTTCCAGGCACTAAAGGGCCCCTGGAAAAAGCCACCACAGGCTATTCCTTAAAAATTAAATACGTCACCTCAGAAGAACATTTCCACTCGGGAATAAGAGCGAGAGTGGTTTGTTTTTGTAAATGTGGCAGAGGACAGAGATTTGCTGTAAACTTGGAGAAGAGTATTACTGTGGGAGCTGTGTCTGCAGCAGCCCCCTGGTCCCACACCACCTTACCTTGTACACAGCTTTAGGGTGGGCTGCAGCAGTGAACAGGCACCTCTGAGGGTGGAGGAGGCGACCTTTAGCTGGTCTCACTAATGTTCCTGCACTGCAGGGTTTAGTAGGACTTAATCATGACTAAGAATTTTGTGATTTAATCATGACAATTTTGTGGGATTAAATCATTACTAGCCCTGCCCACACTTTATTGATTCAATATATAGGTCCTTATGATAGTGTATAGATTCTAAATGAATACGTTCATATTAAATATCAAATGAGTTGAACATTTTTTCCCTTAGTATGTAAATTAGCCATGAGCAGTTCGAAACCAGGTAATTTTTACTAGAAGCAAGTTAAATCCTTATTCTCTTTAAAAGATTTTCGGGGATTTTCTTCAGTCTGGAGAAAAGCCATAGGAGGATTTTATTTTCCATGCAGTGTGGCAGAGCTGTGCCTGGCACGCAACCCAAGTATCACTGCAGAGATATGCAGATACTACGATAAAGAAGCTCAGACGCCAGATGACAGGCGAGCAGAAATGCTGCACTGCACACAGGAGACAATGGGTAGCCAGGTCTCTTGGTGGCCTAATGACAGGGATGTAAATGAGATAATGGGCACGTTCAATGTAGGACATCAGAAATGTCCACAGTGGTATAGTCACAAATTTCATCCTTGGTGATTTTGCATTTTAAAACAAGTGAGAAAGTGTATATGAAGACAAAAGTAATCATCTTACTGCTGGGATATCATTAGCTTGTAATATGCTGACTTGGGTAGGGGCACAGAGAACAGACAGTGAAAGGGCAAAGCTGCGCACTGCTCTTGCTTATCTCAGCCCCTTCAGAGTGCAGAGCACTCATGATGTTACAAAATGCCTTGAAGAAGAGCTTCTCCTTCTCTGGAGACTTTCAAGACCCGTCTGGATATGTTCCGGTGCAACCTGCACCAGATCATATGGTCCTGCTCTGGCAGGGGGGTTGGACTTGATACTCTGTGGAAGTCCTTTCCTACCCCTGAAATCCTGTGATCATGTGATCGTTTCCCATTCTAAACTCCTGGCTTTTCCTGACAGCCTAACGTCGCTTGTTTGCTATCCTATGGGAAATCTGATGCTGAATCCCCCCTCTTGATCTGATTGAGTTTTCAGACTGAATTATTCATAGACATTTAGTCTTGTGCCAGCATTGTCATTTGGGGTGAGTAGCTCCTCTGCCCTCCAGCATGTGTTTCTAGGAAAGCAATTGCATTGCTCTCTTGTCGCTCCTCTGTGGGATGGTTGGATAAACAGCCTGGATCTCTAATTGTTAGGCTGGCTTCCCTTTGCTGGCCCTGCTAGCAGTTCCACAAGGGATCTGGATGTTTCATGCTTCTCCTTGTGAAGAGGAGTGAGCAGAAGTGGGGTACTGTGCTGGGGGAGGCTTGCTGGCACCCTATACATTAGTTTTGCCAGACATTTTTCAATTCCTCTAAGGAGCTCATGATGGGAAAGCTTGAGCCGTTGCTGATTTCTGAAAGCAAGTGCCAGCGTTCAAACTGAAGGCCACTGCTGAGATACTCTCAGAGATAGTCCCAAACTTGATTTCCTTGGGAACCTGAACAGTGAATCCCTCTTAGTCTGAGTGCTCTCTTTGTAGAGCCACTGCAATCTCCCTTTCAGGTAATGTTTCACCTACTCAGCATGTTCTGACAGTAAACTCAGTTTCCAACATTATGAAACAGAATTGACAGTGACTCTGTGTGGAAAATGGGATATGCAAAACATACCATGGGTGATACTTTTTTCTTTGCTCATGAAGTCTCAATATAAAAACAATTGGTTTAATCCAAAGAGTTGTTTGGTACCCAAACCCTGTAGACTTCATGTTCATTCATGGGCCTGGGTTCCTGCCACAGCCTTTGACCTTCCTTGTAACTCATATGTTGTTTCCATTGACTTCGAAAGGAGTGAGAAGAGAGTGTTAGAGGAAATATTTGAGGTAGATCATTCTGGGGCTGAGGAGAACATTACCTTTAGATCCTGCTGAAGGGGAAGGAAACAAAGTGGGATGGCAGGCCAGAGCCAGGTCCCTGCGAGTTGGTGTCAGGAAGAGAGAAGCGATGCCTCAGGTGGGCTTCGGGTCCAGGATGGTTCTCCTCCTACAGATGTCACTCTGGATAGTGGATCACTGCCAACTCCAACTGCATGTGGGTGCAAAGAGCCCAAATCAAGGTACCCACGAGCAGCCCAAGTAGCTGCTTCAAAAGTCTTCTTGGAAAGTAACTGGGTATTATCCTAAGCTTCTGGAGTGATCAGGCACTCTTTCATCATCTAAGTCTATGCCTGAAATCAGATTGCCACACTTGCTGGTTCTCAGCTCAGCCAAGAGCTGTTATAAATTGCCCCTCATCAAATGCAAAATGCTTGTCTGGCAGAGTTAGAGAAGACATATTCTGTTCCTTGGGTTTTGCTGTGACTAAAATACACTGCGGCAAATAGATCAGCCCCTGGAGAGCACCTAGTCAGGGAGAGAAATTTATCAGTGTCGAGAGTGTAAATTAGGTATGGTGCAGACCTGGACTATGAAGAAAGGGAAGCTCAGCATCTGCACATCATGCTGGTGCATTGTGTGCTACTCTGGAAGTGCTGGGTAGTATTTGGCTCCCCAGAGAGGCTGGACTCTGATTTGCTATTGGGCACTGTGGCCTCAGTGTCACTCAAAATAAAGCATCACGAACACAGGCATTTGCAATATTGTCAGATTGTGTGCTGATAGCATTTAACTAAAGACACAGCATGGACTTCAGCTTCAGCTACAACATTTAGTGATTTATAGTTAGGTATGTACACGAGGACATCCAGCTGTGAACCAAATGTCCAAGCTATTTTCAGTGGAGTTCAAGGGCTTTATTCGGACCTCTTAGTATGGGTATCATACGTTCAGGTATGATAGATATGCTGGCAGATACTGCATGAAAGCAGTGAGAGATACAAGTTCTCCTGGAGTGGCAGCTGAAGACATTTCAATTGTTCCTACTGGCCTTAGGAGTAATCTCATCCTAACTCACTTTTAGGTACTTGGAGGGAGGAATCCCTCCACAGAAGACAGTGAAACAAGGTCAGTGGTGCATCTTACAAAATCCCCTTTCTGGATACCTACTTGAATAAAGCCAGTGGCTGTGGGTGAAATTGCTCCGGAGTGCTGCAGGCTGTGATAATGGGTCAGGCTGGAAGCAGTTTGTCAGTGCACGCACAGAGCTGCTGCTCATTCTCATCTATTTCTCTTGAAATAACCCAAGGGAAAGGTATCAGACCTGTTACTGACAGAAAGCTTGTGTTTTTTAAAATTATACTGTTCAATGGAAAATGCCACCTTCTCACAGCAAAATACAGATTTTTGTTGTCAAAAGACAGGTTCTAGAAAATGACCACACAGCCCGAGTGAAAGGACTTCTTCATGTGTGGTTCTGGGTTGTCTTGTGGGATGGATCATCTTAGCTGTTTTTTCACACCACTGCAGAAGCAGAAAGAAGAGGCTGCTGGACCATTGCTGTCGTGAAACACATCAACATTTGGAGCCAAATTTTTAGAGAAAATCTCGCTTTTTTCTCTGCAAGTCAAACATTTCCATGGAAATATCCATAAAACCTTTACATTTCTTTATATCAAGAAAAGAGTTTGTTTCTGGCCAGCCTTAGGGAGGACCATGCTGGTCAAGGTAAGAACTACAGAGGTCTTCAGCAAAGGGCAGACGGCAAGAGCAATGGTGCATTTCAGACAGCAGCGGTCACTGGCATGCAACCTGGAGTTAAAGAGAGGACTTACAAACACTGGGCGGGGTGGGGGGGTGGAGCCCAGAGGTTGGCCTTGCATTGGAGGCAAGACAGCATATTTCGATAAGTGGCTGTGAGGAGAGCTAAAATGAAGTAATGGTGTGGAGAAATGCCTTTTGAGATGTTTGAGAAAGTGAATGATAGGGTTCACAAAGAAACTTCCTGCAAGACTACAAACAAACTTTAAAAATATACAGATGTGAAGGAGACAGAGGAAATCAAGGCAAAGCTACTAAATGAAACAAAAATTGGATGAACTCTTTCTGCCCTTCCTCTGTGGGATGATTAATAGGATTTCTCTCCTTTCTTTACCACCTGTCTTGGTGAAATATCTATGACGTACAGCTGAAACTACTAAGGCATCAGTCCAGTGGAAATTGCCCAATGCATTCAGAAGCTGTTAAGAAAAAACAGACATGCACAGGGAGACTGTCTGATTTTGTTAGGCTTATTTTCTTCATTGCACATGCTGATAGCAAACCAGCAATGTTCATGTGAATAGATGGCTCCCACTGAGCCTTCCATGGGACTAGGCCATGCTTTGTGGATTCTAAGAAGTCAAACCAGGTCACAGTCTCTCCAGGTGATAGTTAAAAAGGTTTTTTTTCTATAAACGGTGTGGAGAGTCAGAGAAAGGCCATACATTGTTCAGGGACAGATTGAGGGAATTAATGTCCCTTGCTCTCCTGCTGTGACTGCTGTGGTATAGTAAAAGAAAATTTTTGGTTGTGTGATACTCATTTTTACAAATATGTGAACCCTTAACTATACCAAAATAATCAGAATTGGAAGCTTACCTAAAATACTTAAAAGTGCACAGTGCTGCTACTAAAATTTTGCCTTTCAAAACTGTTGTAGTAGTGACACAAAAGCCTCACCCAGCCTTTAACACCTGCAGATAGTAACAGCTGAATGACCTCAGTAATTATGCAAACAACGTTCTAATGAAGGAAACTCAATTTAACTTTCTCCCATCCTTTCCCCCAGATAGAAATTCAGTGCTAATAAAAAAAACTATCTGTGTTAATTTTTGAAAAGGAGCACCGTTTGAACCAAACAAAGAAAACAGAACTGAAGGTAGGGCTCCACTGTCTTAATGACCTTTTACCATTCCTTGATGCTTTTAAAAGACTGTGCTGTAAAAATCTGGGCAGACTTACTAAAAATGTGGGATTTATTAATTTTTTCCACTTAGAGGAATCCACATTCAAACAGTTTTTTCACCATGTCATGTGAAGGTTTTTAATTTTGAACCACAAAATCTGGTTAATTCAATGCATGGCAGTGGAAAAAATGGAGATTTGACCCTTTCAAAACTGCAACAAAGTGCAATTTGCCTGGAATCCACCTTCTTCCACAGACAAGGGCAAACTTTGCTTTTTGCCGTTGGCTTTGAAATTCAATATATGTATCAGGATAGAGGTATGCCCCAGATAAATTTCCTGGCAGAATCCCTAGGCTTAGCTTAATGCATATGGGACTGTTGAACCCAAAAAACTAATCTGTAACTTAGGTACATCTGTAACTAAGGTAACTCTTCCTCCAGAAAATGCTTTCTGATGTTCCTGATAGTGATGAACATCTTCCTTAACCCAGGAAATACCATACTAGAAAAGCTTAGTATTTAAAATTAGTTTCTAAACTTCTTAAATAGGCCATATGGCAGAGGTGTCCATGAAATGATTCCTGCAGTTTGGATACACTCCAGCAGTATTCAGTGAACTTGTAATTGTAAATTCAAGTAATGCACACCCCAAATCAGAGAAAGCTGCCCTGCATCTCTATAAAGAGTAAAAACGATGATCTTACAGGATAAGTTTTGACTACACTCTGGCTGTAACCACACCTGCTGTGGCCACACATGCAAACTGATTAATGACAGGAGGATGTTGTCCTGTGTCCTCTCCCAGTAGTCCTGTGCCATGGGACATGGGCTGCAGAGAAGTACCACTTCAGCATTTAATGCTGGTAACAGAAAAGAAAGGGGGGATTGAGATGGTCACGTTTTGACATCTTCACCCTGTGTCGCTCTATCCCACATTTGAACACATGCAAAACCCACACTGCTTGTTTTAAGGGTTAAGCGTGTGTCACGGTCCGGAGGACAGAGATGAACAATATCTCTGTCCAGAGGAGTGAGATTTGTTCTTATATATTTCCGCGTTGTGAAATTAAGGTATGAGCGAGACGATATATCACTGTGAGACTATTTATTAAAACAGGATAAAGTGAAAGAGAAGGAGAGAGAGAAGGGGGGAGAGAAAGAGAGGAGAACGGCAGGAAAGGGATTATATTACTACAACCCACACACCCCTAAGATGCTTTCTTTGGCTGGAGGAGGGCCGGGAAAGGGTGCCGCTTGCAGATGTTCCCTTGGCTGGAGGAGGGGAGGGAGAGAGTTTCAAAGTTCAAGCCTTATCTCTTTTGTGTTTCCAGTGATATTTTTCTTCAGGAGTTCCTCCGTCAAGCAGGCATCGCTGAGGGCACAACACGGGTGGTGGTGGTGGTGGTGAGAGGGTTCCTGGGCTGCTTCTGCTTCCAGGCTGGATGTCGATAGTGATGTTTTCCCCCTCTCTCACATGCTCACCACCGCTGACAGAGACCTAGTGTCTTTTTTCAGTTTTTCGCAGCTCTCCCTGGCCACATTAACGCATAAATGACTCTCAGGTGTGTTCTCTGTGGGCAGAGCTGATCCATCGGGCAGGTCGTTTACAACAATTGTTGCACGTCGAGGGAGTCCTTGTGCCTGCAGGGGTCAGGCGCCGGCAGTAGGCTTTTGCCTCTTCAGTACACATCCTTGGGCAGCTCAGGCAAAACCACCTGAGCAGCTGTTGTCTGGGGGGGGGGGCGACGGAGCAAAGGTGATCTTTATCTTTGCTGATTTACATGAACAAGGGAGCGCGTCCAGTGAATTCTATATTTTACTGGTAGGAGGAGAAATCCTAGATCGCCTGATTCTCACTCTGGCACTACTCACCAGTAGTGGCAGTCACAGCTTCTTCTGTTTACAGCTTGATATTGGCATTTTCCATCCAACATGTCTCTGGATTTATTTTCATTTGCTTTGTTTTCTTTTGTTCAGATAAATATAAGATTTCTCCTTTGTTTAGGACAGATTCTAAGCTTTCTGAATGAGTCCTTTAGATCGTATCCCTGCAAGTCACTGACTTTGTGCTTTGTCCTCCAGATTCTTTTATGATTGAGTAGTGGATGTTGGTCAGATTCTGTAATTTTTCTCAGCTGGAGGTAGCCGTAATTCAACTTTTGGTGACAGAGTGTTGTCTTAAACAAGTGGGGTCACGGTATGGACTCCCAATATTGTTGTTTCCCATTTAGAGCTCTTACCAGTAAAAGAGACAAAATCACTCATAGGTCCTTGTTGTCAAACACTCTCTAAATCTCTGTGATATTTTAATTTACTTTTTATTTAGTAGTTAAAATGCCACCTTCTGTGATTCGTGTTTTTTGGTGTTCACCACCAGCCTTTAAATATATCATTAGCAAAAATTTATCAACGCTTTCAACAATTCCTTATTGGAAGAGAGGTTTTATGTGAAAAATTAGGAATGACACCAATGTCTGTCACATCATGCAATAGCCTCTCACTAATAAATTTTGCACCCGGACATATTTACCACTTCTTTAGTCTGAAAATTATTACCAAGTTTCTTAATGTGGCAGTGTTAATAAGAATAATAAGAAAGAAGATTAGAAAAAAACCCCAAACCCCCCCAACTTTCCAGAACATGACTTAATAGGACAGAATGCTTTGTTCCAGTATACAGGATTTCATCAGCTATTTCCAGGCTGTAAATGAACATTTATTCATCTTTGAGAGGGCTGTACATGATTAAGAAGATTTTTAATGATTAGCTTCCAGTATGCAAATCTTGTACAGTGTAGTGTGCCCCCAGTGCAGTGCTGCTTTTCCTCTGTCTGTCCACATGTAATTTTTTTGCATATTTCAGAGCTGAGTATTAGCCAGGTTCAGAGGAGAGTAGCTATAATTTAAGACTCTGATGCTTTGATTTGGTACTCATTAAGATGAAATTAAGATGAGAAAATAGTTGCTTAGAGGACTGGCTCTGACTTGACACACCTGGAGTGAGATAAACTCTGTGGGCAGTGCTGCCACCCTGGTAGACTGTTTCTGTCATTGACGGAGAGTGACAGGCAAACTCAAAAGGGAAATCAGCCAAAGTATGGTCTGAATGGCTTTCAGAAGTGCCTCTCTGTGGCTACAGTGCAACCTGGGCATGCTTTGTTTCTTCAATATGGCTGTTCTAAGTGAAACCATGTCTTGCTTGCCATGACTTTCAGACCTGTTACCTGTTCAGGCTTTTTCCCTTGTTGCTGGTACTCCACCTGGCTTCAGCTAGGTCTTGCTGTTTTGAAAACAGTGCCAGTCTTTGCTAAGTGTGTACTAAGACCAGAGTCCTGAGTGCTTACTGTACCTGAAAGGAGATATATTTTTCCCTCTTTCCAGGGAAAGGTGCTAGATTTTGTCTCATCCGTGACTTCCCAGTGCAACATCACATCTAAGCATGCAAAGCAGAGACAGAGCTCCTGAGGTCTTAGCTGGCAAGCTGGCTACAGCCAATGCACAGCATCTGCACAGCATCTGACTCTCTTTACAGATTATCCAGCTCTGCAGGTACTCATGCTTCCATAACAAAAAAGGAATTTGTGACAGCCTGTAAGGTTTAAGCTTTTTCACACAGTTTTTCCAGTCACACATCCTTTCAAAAATAAAAGTACTGTCAACTCATAACTACTGCTGCATAAAGAAATGACAGAAAACCAATACACATGTATTTTTGAGTGTGCTATGTGAGCCAAGAAGAGCTGTTACCCCAAAAGACTAATAGGAGAACTTTCCCAACTTTTATGTGTCCATGACAGAGGATGTGCACGTCTCAGCTGTGGAGCTTGTTCTCTTTATTGCCTGAATTGCAAATGAATTAATTGATGCTGGAAGGGTGACGCTGGATTAGTTGTAGGAGTATGGTTGTCTCTAATAGTCTTTATAGAACATGTAGAAGGTTTTTTGGTGTTGGTTTTTTTTTTTTCTTTTGTGGGTGTGGTGGGTTAGTTTTTTTATATTTTTCCCTCCACTTTTCTTTCATAATGCAGCCAATTATATTCCTCCAGTTCTTACCAAGTCTGACTGAGATGAAGTTAGCTTTTCTTCACACTATCATATCATGCTCTGGGATTTGCACTTGTGGTGTTTGTACTGATATGACACCAGTGTTTTGGCTGCTGCTGAGCATTGACTGCACAGCATCAAGGGTCTCTTGCCACAAACCTCTCACCCATAAAAGGGCAGTAGGCTGGGGGTAGAAGGCAAGAGGCTGGGCAAGAGAGAGCTGACCAAAGGAATATTCTGTGCAATATGACATTGTGCTCAGCAATAAAAGTTGAAGGAAAGGAGGAGAATCAGGAGATGTGACAGTTATGGCAATTATACCTCCAAGCAATTGTTACATATACTGAGGCTCTGCTTCCTAGAGAGTGGGATGTTACCTGCCCACTTTTCTTATTAAACTGTTTTATCTCAGCCCATGAGTTTTTCCATCTTGTTTTCTCCTCTTGTCCTGCTGAGGAGAGGGAGTGAGAGAGTATTTTTGGGAGGATGTTTGGCAGTCAGCCATGGTGAACCCACCACATCTTCTCAGCACAGCATTCTGCCAACAGCCTAAAAGGTTACAGCCTTTGTGTGACTTTGTGACTGGATGTTTGGCAGTTTGACCACTGTTTTCCCAGTGACGATTTTATTATTCACTGTAAACTATGCTGTAGGGGCTGTGAGAACACTGAGAGCAGGATGGGCCTTAAAAAGGACAGGGAAATTAAAAAAAAAACAAAACATGAGGAAGAGAAATTTAAAAAAACAAAGACAAATGCTGCTTGTGAGTAGAAATAACAGGCAATCGATTCAGGACTTTTTCTCCTTTAAACCAATGTACTGAGTACTCTACTTCCACAACCATGGCAGATCTGCAGCTGAAACTGCTGGAGGGCTGTTGGCTTTCCCAGTTGCCCACACAGCATTTGCACAGCTGGTAGGTAGTGCTGTGTCAGCGCTTTCTTTGACCAAAATATCTACTCCTTATACAGGAACCAGAAAGCAGAGGAGAGCCTCCAGGAGGGGGCTGTGGGAACAGAACCTCAAGCTGGCATTTTTTTAATGACATGCTCTATGAACAGGCTGAGATGGTTAACCTATTCTTGTAGGGATTTGCTGTTACACATTTTTTCTTTCTTAGTTTCCACAGTTTCCAATGACTCACCTGAAAACTTTTCTCCTTCAATAGTACTTGTGTTTGACATTAGAAAGCTGGTCTTTTCCTTGTCCCTTTCCAGGACAAAGCCAAAAGTAGCTGGAACTGGGTGAGTGAACATGTGCTCATCATGTTTTCCTGTCAGCCATTCAGATGTTAGGAAGAGCTACCCTCAGTAATGCTTGGCTGCTAATAGATGCCATTCCTTTACGATACTTGTAAACACAGCAGGCCATCCTCATTCATTGATCAGATTAACAAGGCTGTTTAGACATCTATAGAGACCATCAGATGCCTTTTGGGCTTTATCAAAATTTCTAAATAGAGTGAGATCATAGATGTCCTGCATCTACGCCTGTGCTGCAAGGAGCTGTGCTGCAAGAGCTGCTGTTACAGGAGGATCTTGCTTCAGGTGAAACCAGAGATGCCAGCAACCATTGCTGCTGGGCCAAGAGCAGCTCTCAGGTGGGAGGTGGTGTTCAGCACTGCAGGCAGAAGCCACATGTCCAGGTGCTTGGCTCACATGGCAGTGCTGGCTGTTGCCCATGCCCTCCCAGCAGTACCCTGTGCTTCACTATGTTCTTATTTGAATAATATAATTTTGGGGATCCTGCCTACCTCAAACACACAGCTTAAACTTAGTCTGGCTCTACAACCTAGGGCAAGAGGCATCTACTACCATTACGTTATTGAATTGTATGTATTTTAATCAATGTCTTCATGCAGGGATTTATCTATCTATCTATCTATCTATCTAGATAAACAGTTCTGGAGCAGGCTTTGGACTTTCATGTCCAACATAAGCATCTAGCTGCTAGGACACAAAGTCAGATACTCTCCTATCACCCTTTCTTCCTGATGATTATTTTCTAGAAAAAGCAGGGTGTGTGGAGAGGAGACATTTCCTTGGCACCGCTGCCCCCATAGGGACCCTCTCAAGGGGATTAGAAGACGAGAGGTGGACTGATTTTCCAAAGGAGGGAGAACAACCTAGGACCCCATCCCTTTAGGGGCTAATTAGCAATATTTGTACACCTTTTGAAGCTGTCTAAGTTTTGTATTCATTCAATTAATTACAAAATTAGTTTTGTTTTAAAATTGTGAACATAAAAAGAAGAAAGAAGATCAGAATAAATTCTTAGGCTTATAGAGGGCAATTTTGATTTAAACAAAATTCAACCAGTGAGAAAAAAAAAGTATAAAGCTGCAGAAATTATGTGTCTGATTATTCATATATTCTCACTTTCATTAACTGACGTGAGATGGTACACTCTAACTGCTGTTTCAGAAACACTACCCTTGGGGAAGTACTTTTTATCCATAAAATGATGGGTTTTCCGTGGGTTTTGTATTTTTCTTCTGCCATTCTTCTGTCAGAAGCTTGTGCTGTCAGCACTTTCCTTTATCTTCCTTTGAGTGTTTTTCTTCTTCACTATATGCTCAATCCGCACTCTTTAATTTCTTTTAAATGTACATAAATACATTGCCCTGGTAAGAGTTTGGTAGTTTAATGCTTCATTAATTTAACATGCAAGAGGCTCTGCGATTTTTCAGCCTTTTAAAACAAGTAAAAATAAACAACTGTATAACCTGGAATAACAACAAACTCTGTAACTGTTTGTTTCTGTTTTTTCTTTCTCTTTTTTTTTTTT
>VWYK01008051.1:37959-52997 GCA_013399775.1 Semnornis frantzii | reverse complement strand
TTTTTTTTCCATATGAGTCTTTTAAAATAGGATACTGATTTTAAGCAGGAGTTGATTTGGATTCCTTCACTGGAAGGAACTGCATTGTGAAAGCCTGTAGCTGCTGAGCTGGTTAATGCTTTTTTCCCACATCTGCTTGCTGTTCTGCAAGTGACCCTAGCAGTCTTGTGTTAATCTCTTCATGAAACCCTTTGCTTCTTCTCCAACTGAGTGCAGATTTAAACTTTTATCTTCTATCCACTCATTGGAAAAAACCCTGACTGCACTACAGCTCTGTTTCTGGAAGCTTCTGCTAGTTTGGCTGTGGTGATGGCTTGAAGGGCAGGCTCACAGGACTAAAAACCACCTCATTTTCATTTTCACCCAAGGCTTGTGTGGAAGCAGGGAAATATGTCAGGCATGAACTGAGATCTCAGGAAACCCGTAATTGCAGGAGAAGAGGATTCTATAAGTATAGTATGACCTTGACAGTGTAGATCTTTATCTACACATATGGATTCTCGTGGACACTGCTGTCTAGTGATCAGCAAATTAGTCACTGTTAGCCATAATGACGTTAAATCTGTGTCTTTTACTCACATGGGATACAGGGTGGGGGGGATCATCTGCTGTCAAATGGCTTTTATTTAGTAGCAGTTTCTGTTGCTTTTCAACACATTTTTATTGTAATAATTATACTACTCTGTGGGCAGCGATTATTTGAACTTGAAGTTTCAGCAGCAGGAAAGAGATCAAATACTGGAGCTGGTCAGGAAAGCTGAAACTAGAAAAAAAAGAGCTTGATATTTTCCCACTGCTGTTAACTTTTTTTCCCCTTTTTTTCTTTTTCTGATTCTGCATTATCATTTAGTTCCTGCCCTTCCGACTCTCACCGGGGATAAACCTACTGACCTCATCAGCAGATGTATTTTTAGATGTATTGTTTCTAGCTAGAAGGTTGCATTGGAAAGGACTGTTAGCATGTGTTACCTTGAATTTGTGCTTTTTATGATTCAGAATACAGATAACTGCAGCCTCCAGTGCCTTTGAAGAGGTGGCCTTGATACTGTTCTGGTGCTCTTTACAGACAGTCTTGACAGGTCAATGCTATCACTGTCAATGAAGCAGTTTTGAGTTTGGCCACTTTTGATCTGTAATATATTTGCTCTTATTAACAACATCACTAAATAAACGGTTACCCTGGATTTAACTCCCTGAGAAATATAAGAAAAGACAGCGTAACATACAAATGCACATTTAATAATTAGCATTTGCTGTGCAGCATAACAGAGACATCTACCCTCGGAAGACACACCGACCGCTACCCACCTATCTGTACACCTCTTATGCAAGTGGTAGTGTTATAATACAAAAAAGTGTCTGGAAAGCTGTGCTGCCAGCTCATTGTTGGACCTCATTTTTCAAATAAAAATGAATGTTGAGATACACATGTATAGGAAAAAAAACAGATGGAAAAACTGAGTAAATATTACAGTGGATTTGTTTGTTTAACATGGTGGGGTGGACTGCAGATAGTTATCCACACACCATGCTCTGCCCTTTTCTGCTGGGTTTGCTGACTGTGAAAGTGTGGCCTTAATTTCCTAGACAAATGAGATGGCTGTATCTGTCAGCTGTAGGTTAGGAGGTGTTTTGCATAGAGGAGAACTCTTGACCGTCAAGGCTGTTGCTTTGAAAGAAATGATGTCTGCATGCCAGTCTCCCCTCTGATAATGTAAGTGTGGCTGCGAAGCTAATGGGAAGTAGGAGTAATTTTTTTTTTTAATTTTTTTTATTTTTTTTTAATGCCAAGGAACAGTGACTGGACAAAAATTGTGACAAAACCCAAAGAAATGGACACAAAACCCAATACCCATGATTTGGAAACTTAGGACAATCTAGGATTCAGCTCTTTGTTCTAGCTAAATTTTCTCTGACCTCTATCATAGGGTTATTTATTTTTGGTATTTTCAACAGTAAAATAGAACACTTGTGTGAAATAGAAGTCATTTCAAATAGATGAGTGACAGTCCTCAAATAGCTAAATTGAATGTCAAATTACAAAGTACACTGGCAGATGGCTATGTGTATGCAACACATGTGGCCAAACACCTTTCCCTCTCCCTTTTCAGGACACAGTCCCTCTGAGCTGAGTGACTCCATCACAGAGGTTTCAGGTGTGTAATGTGGTGTGGGCCATGTTGTCAAACACTCCTCCAGCTTTTCCAAGGTCTGCAAGTTTTAAAGGCAAGGTGGCAGAAGATGTGGTGCCACATCTTGTTGGCCCAGCCCTGAGCACAGGGATCATCTGTATCGTATCTCTGCTTCAAAAAGCTGCTCTTGGAGAGCAGCAGGGCGAAATTTGGTCTGCCTTGAATACAGAGGCATGCCCTACACACCTAGGCCAAGTACTAGCCTCCATTAGCTCTGAACGAGTAGGAGGAAGATACCTGGGTCATATCTGCCTTGTCAGAACCAACCTGCTCTGTGGCCAGGACACCCAGAGGGCCACTGGGAAAAATAGCATTATTTCCTGTGCAACTTCACCTCTTTCTCATTGCCCCTGTTTACTGCAAAGTTCTTTCTGCTGCTTTGTAGATGGTATTATATACATATATATCAAACACTTATTGCCTGTACCTGTGTGGATACCTATTGAGTAGCAAAAATAAACAGAGGAAGATAATTGATCCTGGAGCCCCAGTTCCCTTAAGAAAAATCAATAAAGAGTTTTCCCTGCTATGTTTCCAGGTAAGAGAAGAGAGGACAATATTCACTACAAGTGAAAATCCCCTTTCCTGGAGCAGAAGGAGCTGAAAGATTTTCCTTTACATCTAGTAAATACAGCAGTTTGCACCTGCTGATGCTGTTGCTATGGCAATTGAACTTCACGCTTATGTCAGAGACAGCAAAGCCCTGGGAGTATGTACAGAGCAAACACAGCAGCAAGGGGCTCTGATGGGTGCTGTCAGGCAGCCTGGGACTTCACCTCACTGTTTCCCTTTCTGAAAAATAGGTAATTTTAACTTCTGAACAATTTTGGAGTGAACCTCCATTGAGCAAAGTATGTTGGTTAGGAATCTTCTTGTCAGTGGGTTGTATTTGGGCTGCTTGCCCATGCCTCTGGGCATGCGGACCTTCAGAAACTGATCACATTTTTGGGACTCAGCCCAGGCTGCTCTGATGGCTTGTGCTGTACTGGGGCTACCCTTCTTTGCATCCTGTCCCCTCTGTTGGCCAGATGTATGGATCATGGTTAGGCAGCTGTAGGCTGTTTTAAAGTGCTCACCATTTCCCTGATTTTCCTTGCTGGTGCCTACATCTTCCCAAGGTACCCTTGCATGTTATGTGAATCCACCCCAAACTTGTAGGGGCCATTTGACTGACAGTGCAGTAAGATGCAGGCAATCTGCCCCCACCTCCTTGCTTCCTAAATGTCTCAAGCAAATGAACATTCTGGCCGAGGACTTCCACACCAGATTTAATTCCAGAATGGCTTTTCATTGTTCGCACACAATTAATGAGCTAGGAAAAGTGTGTGGTGCTATGAATGCCCAGAGCTCCTTCTTGGCTCAGCCACTACTATATTATGAGACCATCGTATATGGGGATATAACAGATTGACCTTAATTGTTGTTCAGTGCCCCATCTTGCCAGGCATTGCATATATCAAGAAGGACATACTTGTCCTGGAGAGAAATCCCTGATTATCCATGTATTTCTGGAAACAAGAGAGGTGTGTGATGTGGTGGGAGGTGCAGCTAACAACTTTAAAGTGTGATGCACTTGTTGGAAGAAAAGAACTTTAGTTGTACAAACAGTTACTTCTCTTAAAAGATAATTTTCTTTGGAAAATAAACTGGCAAATATTAGAAGAGGATGATTAAATTAAATACTAATCAAGAAAGCTCTCAGGCAGCATGTTAGAATCTTTAGCCTCCAGGACCTTGAAGAACTGCTTTTCTACTTCAGGAAATAAAGAATAGATGATAGAAAAAAAGTTATCTTCTTTAAGCTACTTACTCCTAACTCTGCTAGCCTCAAATTACCTTGGATGAGACTCATCATATTTAATGTCAGTGTCTGCATCTCATTTAGTATGTTTATTCCATTTACTTTTTCTAAGTTACCTTTGTAGTTAGTGGAGAAACACAATAATTTCTCTCATCTCAAGGCAGACACCTAACCTTGATCTATTCATCTGACAAGTGGATGTTTCTCTATATTTCTCAGGTGGAGCTGGCGCCATGAGTGGGTATGAGGATGGTCTACACTGAGCCTTTCTAAGCTCAGATGAAAGAGATCTCAGGTATCAGAGAAGCGGAACAGCAGAAAGGTGGGCAAGGCTGAAACCTGGTCACGATCAACTTCTATACCCTGAAGGATTCAGGCTTGAATGTTTATGGTAACTTAGCATGAAATAAACAAAAGAAATAAGTGAGAGTAGAGGTTGCTGAGCTCTCACTCCCCCAGATACCACATAAAATGGGAGAATGTGTTCCTTTGGATCTTTTCCTTCTGTATTGGTCCTGTCTAGCAATAGAGTCTTACAATGCATACTATCTCTTTCTATGGGTCTCCACAAAAAATTCTTCTAGTCTCTGATGGGGACTGTCACAGATCAAATAACAAACTGACCTGTTTATGTAATTATAACAAAATAAGCTCCTTATATGGCAGGAAGAAAGTAACATGTGCAGTGACTAAAGGAAGAGTCTTCCCTTCTCACCTTTATCTTTGTATTTCAATCAAACAGGTCACACACATATTTTGAATTAGCTCCCACAATATGTCATGGGAGCAGGGTTGAACCAGACATTAGTTTTAATAAAGAATCAGTCAAGAATCTAGCTCTGAAGGAACATGAATGGGACTGTCACTGGTAAACCTTTGGCGTCCTGGCATCAAAACATGTACCAGATGAGGACAGAGAGGTGGACTCTATCACCTCTGCATATTGAAGGGGGCAGGCAGGTCATTGAGATATGTGCAACTGCATTGAGAAAGGGACAGGAATTAAAAAAACCAAAACCATTTAACTTCCTACTGCACCCCCAAAGACAGTGTTGCTTATGCTTTCACCTTCCATCCATGCACTGGTTTCACTTCAAAATGAACATACTGTACTCTGCAGAGGCGGACAATTTGCTGAATTTCATTTCACTTCTTCAGTCTGCTTAATGAATAACAATGAGTTTGAAGGTTTCGCTGGATTCCAACGCTAAGCTGAAAGCTGCATTAACAGGTCTTCAAACCTTGCTTGATTTCAATTCTACCTGAATAACTTGCCTTTTGCTTGTCCTTGTATGGCTAACTTCTATGCTGCCAAAGCTAACCAGTCTCTTTGTTTTTCCCTAAAATTCAGGAACAAATAGTTCAATAGAATATTCTTCAAAGAGATTTATAACACTGAAAGTTACTGCATGGACAGATTTCACTCTTCTGGTAGTTAACATGACTAATTTCTGGATCTGGTAATTGCTATATGGTGGTGAATTCATCACTTCAAAACAGAAAGAGATGTAGGTGTGTTTATGTGTGTGTGCAGGGCAATAATGTGTACCAGCCATCAAAAAAAAAAAAAAAAAGAGCGTATCTTCAGTCTACTACTGACTTTGACAATTTTCCAAATTGAAGCAGGGACCTTCTGTTCTACTAACAAATGAGCAAACAAAGCCCAATCAAAGGTCGATGACCTTTTTGAGCCCGTTCACCATTTGTGCTGGGCAACCAAGCTCTGTTATAAATGGCTAGGAAAGGGTAAAGGTGCCTGCTGAAAGGACCCAAATACATGTGGCTAGATTCACAACTAGAGTGAAGATACAGTATTTGTAAATGAGAAGTCCACATTCTGGCAAGGGCAGTTGTGGTTATTCAGGGTGAATCTGCAGCGATTCAGGGTAGAGGTAGAAATAGATTCTAAAATAATCCTTCTTCCCTAAAGTAATTTTTATGATTTCTGGTTATCCTATTATTTAAATATGTTTAAATAATTTGATAGGTAAAAACACATGTATTCATAAACCTTTTTTCTTTATACATTCTACAAATAGATATTTAGAACTAAATTATTGAGTTAATCAGGACCAACATACTTCAGACATTTCCAATAGGACCGACTGTCTACAGGATCAGCTTAACCACTCATAAGGTGGAGATGGAAGGGAAGACTTCCATCCTGGGCATTTTTCATGGAGTGTGGGAAATGGGAACACCTGAAGATTATGAGGATGCTAGACTGCCTTCACTGAAAATCAAATCTTCTCCTAAGAGATAATCTAATCTTACAAATCACAAATGAATCCCACTGAATTTCAGTCATTCTGAGACAAAGCAAAATTTCTCAAGTGTTCCTCATACCCCAGGAAGACTGTAGAAGTGGAAATGTTCAATATTGGCCTAGATGAGACCTTGAACGATATTTTGGAGTTAACCTCATGTGGAACAGCAGTTTGGACTAGAAGACTCCTTCAAGCTAAATTTCCCAGTTAATAAATTTTTCTCTGGTAGGGATTCTCCCGATTTTCCATCTTTTCTGAAACACAGTGTACATACTCAACCATTGAATTACAGCTCAGGTCTGAACAAAAGTTATTTTGGATGGTTTCTAATCCCGTTCACACGCTTCAGTATTAATTTCTTGTAACAATCATGCCTCATGTTCAGCCTATGATGGAGGCATCACAAACCCTTCATCCTTTCCTGCACAATTCCTACCGAGTTTTTCCCCACAAGGTCTGTACTTGGTTCTTGTTGTATACCTGAAGTAACTTGCATTTATCTCACTGATTTCTGTGCCTTTATTTCAGCCTACATCTCCTGTCTGTATAGATAATTTTTAATTCTAGCCCTGTCTTTTGATGTACTTTCACATCAAAGTCCCCTAAAAGCTTGATATTCAGATTAAATAAGCAGGAGGTTATTAAACACTTCCTGATATCTCTCTCTGTTGCAACTACTTCTTCAAATAAGCCACAGAGGAAACATGAGCTACTTCTGAGCTACATTTTCACTGAGAAAATCCTCAGTTATGACCACTCACAAATGAAGGCAATGTCATGCTCCAGATCATGAGGCAGTTGAAACCCTACCCGGGTGAAGGGTCACATCCTGAACCGAACCAGCTAACACACTTTGAGGCATAGATTCCCTGAGTGAAGGGCATTGGTGCGGAAGGAATGGTGTGCCCGCAGGGAGATAAGCCTGGCACTTGCAGCACAGTGCCAAGAAGTATGTATGAACATCTTCTGTTGAACTGCTGTGTTCCTTTAGAGAACCATGCTACCTGACTCCTCATGCTGCAGGGTGTCTTGGCTGTCTCTGTCTCTCAGGCCCATGGATTATTTGCCTAATGTTTTTATTTCACCTACATAGAAGAGCATCTGTGCAGACAGTTAATGTTAACCAATATATAGGTCATAGTGATCAGAGTCCTCAGTGCTAAGTCTCATTTTGATCACTTCTTTGGTGCTTCTAGGAGCTGCCTTGCTCTCCCTGTTTTTCAAATACTATAGTCCCAAAGACTATACAGCACATTTATCAAGTGAACAAAATTTGTTCCACACTGATAGCTCTCTCTTGGAATGCAGCTCTGAAGCTAAATGCTTTTGCCATGCACAGATGTCATGCCCCATAAGGTTACCACGAGCCAGACATGCAAATGACATGAGCCTATCAAAGCAGGGGCGGGGGAAACTTACACGGTTATCTCCAACTAGTTTGGTACATGAGAAGTATTTCTTTATAAAGAACTTTCAGACTTTTAATCACTTTTAATTGTTGGCTCCAGCTCTTCTCATCTGAATGGCTGGGTGTAATAAGGTACAAAGCAGATCTGTAACATTAGCTTTGCAAGGACCCAAGGGCTGGACCATAGAATTATAGAATCATAGAATAGTAAGGTTGGAAGGGACCTCAAAGAACATCTAGTTCCAACTCCCCGTCATAGGCAGGAACACCTCCCACTAGTACAGGTCACTCAAGGCCTCGTCCAATCTGGCCACCTCTGCACAAATCAATCCTTTGGAGAATATAAATAAATCTGCCATAGATTCACATCAAGTTAGTGAATATAGACAGCTACGTCCATACAGTCAACTCATAACCATGTGGACGGATTGCTGGGTTAGGAAGGGGCTGTTTACTTCCATGATGATAGAACTGGCCCTGAGCTGATTCCCTTACTGCTGGTTGGAATTTTTGCACAAAACTCCCAGTTTCAAGTAAAAACTTTGTTTTATCAGGCACTTGTAAGTTCATGAAGGTGTCTTTGCACAACTATGAGTATGTGTTGCCAGGCATGGGATGGACCGTTGAAGAGAGCAGAATTGGTACTTCTTCCCCTTGGTATTGCTTCTCTGTAAACCAGATAAGATACTGCAGATGACAGAAACTTAGCTGCACAAGTAATATTTTGTAGTTAAACAATTACATTCAATTGAAAATTTTGCTTACAGTGCTGTGGCCCTACTGGCACGGTGCTTATTCTCTTTCCATTTCTTCCTTCTTTGAGAGCTGGACTAGAGGAAAGGCTGGGGAAACAGTTTCTTGCAACATGTCCTACCTAAAGTCTGAAATGGCAGCTCAGGTTAGAGGAGGTCCTGTGTGGACTCAGAGCGACTTTTTCACTGGAATGATAGACCTACTTCTTGCCCCCATGTTCTCTCTTCCTTCTGATCCTCTGACAGGCTGTAGCTATTCCAGCTATTATCTTCGCTAAACTCATTCCAGTAGAGAAAAAGTCAGACTGTTTCCACTTTCAGAGACTGTAGCAACAGGACAAACTTCAAATACCTGTGTGAAAGACATAAAACTCCTGCCTCTGCGTTAGCTTAGTTCACTGTAGAAACATGTTTTGTGTATTCAGCTACAGACTTAGATGCAAGTCTCACAAAGCCTTTATATGGAAACTGTGATTCGTAAGCCTACATGACTGATACCAGGTCTATTTTTTTACTTGGAAATCATACCTTTTCTCTCAAAGATAAAACTTTTTGAATAAGTAATGAGGTAGATTTAAGACTCAGTGTTCAAATGATTGTATGAATCTGTATGAATTCTGTTTTTCAAGGCTCAACCAGGTGCAAGGGTTTTCCTGGTTGGATCTCCGGGTAAAACCTCCAAAGGGTATCTCTACTCTGCTGAACTGATGTGTAACGAAGCCTATACCCATACTCGCACCCTTACTGACAATTTTTCTGGGGGAGATTCAGATCATCTACCAAATTCCTAATTGTAAGTGTCTTCATCTGAACTAATCATACTGGGCTCTCTTTTAAAATCAATGGAGTGAGATAGGGCAATTTTAGGCTGTGCGTCATTTGACATATCTTAATATCTACTTTAGGATGAAGTGAATCATGTATGCTCTAGAGCTGTTCTTTTTTTTTTTTCCTCTCAAGACAGCTTGGGATATTAAACTGAGCAGAGATATCTACACAGCTTCCTCCTCTTTTGCCTTAGGCTGCATCCAGACCAGAAGAATTCCTCTTAGCCTCTGAATACATAAGTTTTGCTTCAACTTTTTCACGCGCTTAATTTCTGGTCTGGTCACTGCTTTGCTATGACTTACAATATGTTCACTGGTGAAGTCCTTCGGGAGTGCTCTCACAACACTGTCTTCCTACATTCCTCCATCATTCTGCAAACATTTCCTCCCCGTACTGCTAGGGAACTGAGCAAGACCTTATAATATCTCCAGTGCTTTGCAAATGTCTGCAGCCTGCAAGAAAGTTTTCTGTTTGTCTCCGGCTGTCTTCTACTCCTTCTTTGCTTCTACCACCATGGTTTCATGTTTTTTCCAGCTGCCACCTTGTTAGGTGACAGTTAAACATAGTCCTGTCCTCAAGTTGAACAGGAAGAGTACAGCAAACTTTCTAATTTGGGGAGAAGGAGACATATTTCAAGGTCACATTCTTGGTGAGGCTGCTCCCAAGTGAGCCCTGCGGAACTTAGAAGGAGCCCTCTTGTGGAGAGCTCATTTATTAGCACCTTCAAGGGACGGTGAGAGAGGCTTGTGTGGGCCTTTAGCGTTCCCAGCGCAATGTGAGAATTCCATTTTCTTGAACCTTGATAGAATTTCAAGTATGTCTGCAATGCTGATTACCCATAGATATATCACTTCCATAATACCACTGCCAAATTCCTCTGGTAGGGGAAGCTTGTATCACTACAGCATTTATCTAGGTACTGAAGGCTAACTGGATTTCAGATAGCAGTTTGTCCATTGTTTGTCCATTGACATGGCATTGGGGTGATAGCTGCCTGGGGCAAGCTCATGATACAGACCCACAGGAGTTTGTTCCCTCCTGCAGAAATTCTGGAGCTAGGCTACAATCTTGTAGTGTGTGAATTTGCTTGCTCCTGAAGAAATGCTTTGCAGGTGGGGCAAAGAGGCAGTCACAGCATGTATCATGCTGTGCAGATACGTGATACCCTCTGCTCTTGCAGATCCCTGAGGATTCCTGAAAATCCTAAAGTATTTCTTTCCCCATCAGTCTCTCTGCATGAAGGCTTCAGCAGAAACTGGGAAGCTGGATTGTTTCACCCTGCTATGAGAGGCCTTTCTGAGTGGTGCAGAGGGCTATTGAATCATCATTCTAATGTGAGGCAGCAATTTCCATCTTTCAGAACTGCAGAGAGCAGAAGGATGTATCCATTGCTGCTGTGCCAACTGCTGAGCAAAGAAATCATCTCTCACACCTTGAAAAGTCTTTCCTTTTACATCCACTACACAAGGGTGCCTGCACTAGCTACCTGAACTGCACACTTATCCCACAAACCGGAATGAGGAGGGGTCTGTCTTGAGCCATAAACTGACTTGGTGCAGATGGAAAAGGGACAATCACACAGGCTGAACCAAAGAAGTGCTGTGCTGACAGACACCTTCTTTTCTCTAAACAGCAAAATCAGAAGATGCATGAAACTGTGGGTTGGGATGCCACTTCCAAGAGATGTCCAAGGAATTTAGGATCGCAAGGTTAATATACCTGACTTGGATTTTTCCAATCATATCATGCAGGAGCTTTTGATATCTGACATCCTTTTCTAATGCTCCAGTAACTTCCTGTACTTTTTAACTGTTTGTTTTGTTGTTTGTTTTTAATAAAAACACACAAAAATACAAAACCAACCAAACAAACATCCCTCTCCCACCTTTAAAAAAAAAATAAATCTTTAAAGAAGATGGAAATTGCTGTGGTCTGAAACACTTCTGGAGAAATGGAAGAAGTAAAAACAGGGGGACAGATTGCAATCTGTTGCTAGTTTCAGAAAAAAACCCCAACAACCCAGCAGTTCTATTACTAAAAGGAATCTGTAGTGCAATATTAAAAGATAAATTTCTCTGAGAAAGAAATTGCTTTAAGAGGGATGAATATTCTATTGCATATATGAGACTGGTGTTCATCCAGGAGAAAAATAGGACCTTTTATTAAGTCATATGAAACATTTTCAGCAGTAGAAAATGTTACTCATTTACATTCCACCAATTTTTATTCTTGTAAATATTTTCTAAAGCAGAGAATGGTTTCAGGCTAAGAGAACCCATTCACTAGAATTACTTTTCTCTTTGGTTTGCACATTACATATTGGCAAAGATGTAGCTCTGCTATCTGCTGAATCAGAGCAGTATCTAACAACAAAGACAGCCTGGCTGAAATAAAGAGCCTCCTTTGTTGAGGAAGAGATAACTCAGGGAAGAAGTGGCAGAGCTCTAATAAAAGTCTCAGCCCTGAGAGATGTTTATCAGTCTGACACTGATCCATCATGGCCCTCAGTTTGAAAACTGTGAACCTAATTGTCTATACTGTCAAACACTTACTTAGGCACAGTGCAAGAGCAAAACACCTTAGATCCTGCAGGATTCAGGTCCAAATGAGAAGACAAACAACTTGAGCACAGCTTCTGGGAATGACAGAGGTTTCTGAAATGCTAAGACAGCTGGAGAGGCAAAAAATGTCGACCTCACAAAATACCCAATTTATGTGCAGTTGGTGTATGAGCCATTTTCTTTAATGGATAATAACTAGTGGGGTAGCTCTGTACTAAGCAGCTGGTATCCTGTTCTTCATCTTTACAAGCAGGTTGGAAGCAATTATAGTTAATCTTATTATACATACTATGTGGAAGACTGGGGTAAAAAATATCAGCTGGCACTTGCTGCATATTCTCTTGCTCTCTTCAATTAATTAATTAGTTTGTTTATTTTAGGGGAGAGTCAGAATATTCCTTATCTTCTTTTAAGCATTAGCATCCTGTAATGAAATAATACAAAATTAATAATGATATTAATTTTGATGTCCAGGCAGAGATTGTTAATAACTATGAAACTGTTTATTAACATTAAAACTTGCCACAAAACTTATATACAAGGTTCAAAAACACACGATTTGGAAATTCATACATACAGGGAACAGGCAAAACTGGAACACTTTAAAGGCAACTAGCATAAGCAAACATTTTTACTGGAAGAGAAGGTTTGTGTGGTCACTTACACCACTTGCAGTCAGTTATCCTGCTTAGCCACTGGATGGATGCAGGAAGCTCCTTTCTGCTTATGGCAGAAGGCAATGAATGATTACAAGAGGCTTGAAGTATTTACTCACAAAAATACCATGGGACAACACTCAAAGCACATGGTGGGGCTGCTGCCGGGTCGGAGGCTTTGGAGTTTCCTCAGGCTCCTGAGTACTTCAGAAAAAGGAGGCAGATGATCTCTGACCTCGTCCTGGCTCTCCTGGCAGCAGGCTCTCATGTGCAGGCAGGACGTCTTGCGGTGTGCAGTCTCGGCATGGTGTTACGCTGACTGCGCAGGCCGAACACGTGGAGGCATCAGAGCCTTAGCTCAGGATACAATAGCAGAGAGCACCTTAGCAGAGAACAGCCTTGTGCTACCTGCTCATCCTTTATATCCATTTCAACCTGAGACTGATGGGCCTTTGGACATAGATTAGCCAATCAGGATGGCAGTTTGCCCAGTTTGCCCATTAGGTGAAGCTGGGGCTTTTGTCCCCTTTCCTGTGGCCACCACCCCCAGCACAGAGGGAGGGGGAGCAGGGGAGTATGCCTGGGCAAACCAGGACATGTACAAGCCCACTTGGCCTGTTTAGGCCTACCATGACACATCCTGAAGCTTTCATTCTCTTGCAGATTCTGGAATTTTCTTTCTGACCTCAGTGTTTCAGATGCAATGTCTTGAATTCCCTGACAGATTCGAAAATTCTGACAACAATGACATTAAAAATCCGATAGTTTATTTTCCAAAGGATACTTCTCACTCTCTATTTCTTTGACTTTCAAATTCTCTGATTTTTATGTTAATTCTTATCTTCATAAAACTGGAATGACAACTGCAAAGAATTGCATGACTACTCTATATCTACAGAAGTCCATTTGAATTTTTTGGAACTGACCACTTAGGCTGCTTTCAATGACCGTTGTCTACTTACTGCTTTACAGACATTTAAACCTGATCATTTTCAGTCAGACCTTAGTGGATAGCAGTTATTCCTCAAAAGTGTCTAATCCTGGACACCTTGAGAGGATGACCAGAGTATTTTATCTGAACTACAGCCACTCACAACTGAGGAGCTTCCTGTGGGGATACTTCCTGGCATAATTTCTTGGCGACAACTCACTGAGAAAGACTGTCCTAAGCTTAACAATCCTCCAAAAACTTGTACCAGAAGTTTTCTGGAGATGTCTTCCATCTAATTTATCTCAGAAAGGCAGTATCTTTTCCAAATTGAAAGCCAGGAGCCATTGCATGATGTGGATCAAAACAGACGCATGTATTTGTTTGTTGTTTGTTTTTTTTTTCCTTCATGCAGTCACGCTGGAGAAAAAATATTAAATTGGGATTTAGTTTCTTTCTACACATCTGTCTGGCATCCAATGAGTCATGAATTGGTCAAAATATGAGGGGTTGTGGTGACTGGAGCTGCTTTTGAGACACCCTTTTCCCATGCTCAGGATCAACAAAAGTGACCAATAATTGTCTGTGCTGAGCCACGAGCATGCACACAGGTGTCCTGCACCTCTCCTCTCTGGAGATTGGGTAATATCTCTTAGTCAATCCACAACTGATGCTGCACGTGCAGAAGGGTGTGATGACTGCCAAAACATTGTTTTCCTCCTGGATATTGTCAGGCTTTTCAGGGAAAGGGTTAGGGCATATGGAAATATCCCATGGTCTGTGGTCTGCCAGCTGGACCACTGTGAATAGGATATCATAGGGCTGATACTGGTGCATGAGCACAGGCAGAAAGAGGTCATCCTGAAAGAGGTCATCCTTTTGTGTAAAACAGCAGAATGATGATTCTCTTGTTTCCTAATAAGGAGATTTTACAGAGAATTTTAGTTTAGCCAATTTATGCCTCAAATTGCTATTTAATTGTTTTTGTCTCTTAATTAAGTTCATCTGCCAGAATTTACCCAGTGAACTGTATCTAAGAGCTCTTTTGCTGGCTACAAAGACTCATCTGTGAGAACATTTGTTTGTAGATTTTCGGTTTGCTATGTTTGGATTTGTCAGTCAGCATCATCAAAGGTTTAGGACAGGACTTCTGGTTCATATAAGGAAGGCTTTGAAATATGTAATGGTCAAAGCTTAAGTTTGGATAATGATATCAGAAGTACTCACACATCCCTCCCTCTCTAAAACTCAAAAACACAACAGATCAGAAGGTGGATATAGATTTGCTGAGCTTCATAATAGCTTTAGTGAATACTTTAGTGAACCTGAACCCAAATTCCATCACCTGAGATGATTCATCGTCTCGCAACAGTCATCCAAAATTTGGCTTTGTGTAGTTGCAAGGGAAAATTCCACAGCTTTGACATCTCTTTGATTTTGTTGTGCTTACACAGTTAATTTTTAAAAGGCGAAACAGATGCTACTCTGAGAAAATCTATGTAAGGAATTAAATGAAAAAAAAAAAAAGAGATGATCACTGGCTGAACTAGAACAAAAGGAACAGTACAGAAACCATTTTTGATTTTTTTTATACACTGCAAGTATCTAGCAACTAATACTGTGCTCATCAGAAAAAAAAAAAAAA
>VWYK01008051.1:26844-37710 GCA_013399775.1 Semnornis frantzii | reverse complement strand
AAAAAAAAAAAAAAAAAAGCGAATGAGAATAACCTCTTACACCAGCAAGAGATCACTTTAAATTTTATTTTTTGTTCTTTTCAGAAAAGTTTTGAGAAACTATATGGGTAACTGTAATTTGAAGTGGTTGCTCTTCCTTAGATTTTGGGAGAGTCTTCTATGAAAAAAAAACCAAACTGAAAAACCACAATCTTCCCCCCAAATTATATTCAGTGTTTAAATATACTGTAAAAATACTGTTGTGAGATAGTGTTGTGAGAGTGCTTGTAGTCCTGCCTCTGTATTTAAGTATTCATACTGATCACCTCTCGTTTTCTTTTCCCTCAGTCATGAAGAATTGTCTGCACCTGTCTGAATTCAGAACTGCTGTTGTTATTTATAAAATGTCTGAATTTTTCATATACTTACCTCTACAAATTACAGATAATGGAAGCCCAACCTGATGGACAATGAAGCAATTGCTACAATGCAGCTTTTCAGTCTGTGCCTGTTGGGAGCTGACTACTCCCAGAACATTGGGTCCAGATTTTCATTAAACGTTTCCAACAAATGTGTAAATTGTTCCAGACATTTGGGGTAGTGGAATATTTCTAATCCTGAACAACTCAGACACAACTCTCCAGCAATCCTAAATAATAAATGGTCAATCTTCCAGTGTGGTTAGGTCTTGAAGAACTTAATCAGGAGACTGAAATCTCCAAAGTTCACAATGTCCATAGAGCAGAAGGAATCAGTATGGCCACAGAGGTGGATTGCCATGTACATTTTCCAGCCACATTGTACTGGAGGGCCTCTTCTACTCCTTATGCATCTTCTTAGCCTTATAAATCAAGTGGGAATAAGGGACAAAAGGATGTTTTATATATTCTTATAGTGCTTGGTGAAATGAGTGGTCCTTTTTGATGCTAGATGTAGTAGGAGAGAATAAGGAAAAGAAGATCCCAGACTTACAGATTACTTTGGATTGGGAGGGACCCTCCAAGATCATCTTGTTCAACCCCCTTGTGGTGAGCAGGGACATCTCCAACTAAATCAGGTTGTTCAGGGCCTGTGGCGGGGCACGCCCAAGTCCCTACCCCATCTCTGGTTGGAATGTGAAAGGCGTAGGTGTCAAGTACCTTACCCCACCCCCGCAGGCTTGAAAGGGGGAGAGCGAATGGCCCCAGCATATATATGTGGCAATGGGACACATTATCTAGGGGGACTTTGAGAGGGCTTTAAGAGGGACTGCTACAAGGGACTTTGAGATGGACTGCTAGCGTCGGACTGGCAGCGTGGGACTTGGACTCGGACCTTGACTTAGACCTGGAGTCGGTCCTTGAGTCAGTCCTTGAGGGGCATCTGCAAGAACGGTGACAAGAAAACACAGTCCCTGCTCTCGACCATCAGATCTTGCCTGCTCGTTGAAGGGACCTGCCTCTGCCGCAATTGTGGGTACACTGAGCAGCTTTACCCTGTGCTGCCCCACGATCTGCACTTCAAGGCACTGCCGCACAGACTGCCGACAAGGAGCCAAGGGACTATCTCTGAATTCCTACTCCAGTGCCATGAGTAGCGCAGATGTTCCCTAGGGCTCCAGGCTGCCTTTTGTTTGTAAATGCTATTTTTAATAGCAAACCTTTTCCAAGCTTTCTGATTTTCCTGAATTACTAAATTCCGTGTAAGCATTCTTGGCAAAGATTTTCCCAACCGAATTTCTGAACCTGATCTAACCAATTTTGTATAAAGTTGTGGGTGGGGCTTTCTGGAAATAAAATAACTGCATATTTATAACTCCTGCCTCGTGAATCCCCACAACTGAGTCAGAGCCCCATCAGGTTTTGACCTTGAATATCTCCAGGGATGGGACCTTAGCCACATTCTTCAACCATATCAAGTATTTCACAATTATCACTGTAAAAAGCTTCCCTCTTACACCCAAGATGCTGGTAGGTGATGGCTAAGAGGGAGTTCAATTCCTGTCTGAACATTCCCAACTAACCCATATAAAGTGAAACCACTTTATAAATGTAAATAGAGAAATTCATAGGCAAACAGGCAAGGAAGTGGCCTCATAAAGGCAAAGGGCCGAATGCAATCCTGCAGTGAACAGACATGTTTGCAGCAGGAAAAAATTCATTTACATGGACTGAATTTGCTCTGCAGAATAAAAAGGGCTGCTAGTTGTTAGGAAATGACACTATCCTTGTACCTCAGGCAATCACTGTCCCAAGAATTCTCTGAAGAGATCTCCAGAAAATGAAAAGAGCCAGTGCCAGATACGGTCTTTTAAGAAGATTATTTTCCCAAACAATCTTTCATGTATAGGGAAAGTGATTCCATCCCATCTCGGTCTTAGAGTTTGTTACAAGATTTGCCATTTTTCCAGTCTTCAGTGAGTAGAATAATAGTTTGCTTCTCGCTTCACCTTGGAGCGAAACAGTGAAACCCAGAATTATTGCCACCAAACAGATGGGGATATTTCTGGTGAAGATGAAAAAGCAAAGACTTAATAAATGAAGAGCATTTGCGAAGTGAAGGTTAAAGCAGGCTCTGCCGCACTGTGTTTGGCGTTACAATTTTAGCAATGTAGGCAGTTTTACACACTATTTTTTTAATATTTCAACTGCTGCAAAACCTCTGAAGGGGAGAGTAGATGTTGTTCATTGTTCACCACAAAGGACCTACCTGATAGGGATGCAGTCTGGCCACAAACCTGACCACACTTCAAAATTTCTGATCTCCCTCATCTCTGTCTTGGCCAAAGGGGTGTGGTACTGCCATTCATTTTTTCTTTCATGACTGTAACATTTCCCTTCTTGGGGGTCTGTCCCTCATGGGACCAGTGTGTCTCAGTAGTTGGCCTGAGACTGGGAGGCAGCCGGTTCATGGGCCTGGTCTCAAACTCGGCTTTCTCCTTTCTCTGTGCTAAGAGGTGCTGGTGGATAAGGTCACCAGTGACCAAGGGTCACTGTGGTCAAGGGCTGCACCTGGTGCAAGTGTCTGGAAATCAGGGTAGGAGGCAGAGAGATAGGGTTCCAGGACAGCCAGTGTAGGGACAGCTGCACTAGGGTACTCTGGATATACCCTGGTAGCTGTTCTTACCTACCTAACCTCCTCACTTATTTATCTTCTTTTCTGGAAACGAATAATCTGTCTGTGGTGACACAGCCTCTGCTACTTGGATTAGTCAGTTTCTGTTACTTGGGTTAGTCATTTTCTGTTCAGTGTTCTTTTGGCTGAGCAAAGAGTTCCAACAGAGGAAACTCAATTATTGTTTTGTGTGTGTGGCATGTTCTTTTTGTTTGGTTTATTTAGGTTTGTTGTTGTTGTTGTTTTTTAGATTTTTGTTTGTTTGTTCATTTTTTAAGCTAAAAGTGTACTTATTACTTCAATTTCTAATCAGTTAAAATTTTTCTTCCAGAATTAATACAAGGACAATATTGTCTCTTGAGACCAAATATGAAGAATTTGAGACCCAACAGAGAGTCAGCAGCCTGTGAAAACCAATGCTTCGAATAGAAATGTATAGATTTTTAAATCCAGAAAGGACAATGTGAATGTGTCATGTGACCTCTTGTATAATATGATCTGTAGGATTTTACTTTAAAATTCTCACTCATCTTAAGTAAACCAAATAATTTTATTCTCACTTCAGCAACTTGAGATTTACATGCATACTCTTATTTTGTTTTGTTTTGTTCTTAATTTTAACTTTCCCCCAGTAAGTAGTTACTTTCACCGTTGCAATATTTTGCCTATTTCTATTCTGAGTTTGCTGCAACTGTGATATACATCTGTCTGCTGAGTCTTCTCACATTCAAACTCTTACCACTGACTCTCTCATACCCACAAACAGATAGTTTCTTCCTCTTATCCTGCCAGCTAACCAGAATGAACTCCCTTAGTTTGATGGAAGTGCTAGGTTTTTATAGACCTTGAATGATTCTTGTCGCTGTGTAGTGGGTTTTTTTAATTGTTTAACTGGTGTGTCAGCATTTTTTTGCTTGCAGAGAAAGTGTTCTTTCCTTTTCTGGTTTAAAAATTTGGAAAGTAT
Source organism: Semnornis frantzii (assembly GCA_013399775.1). Classification (NCBI taxonomy): domain Eukaryota; kingdom Metazoa; phylum Chordata; class Aves; order Piciformes; family Ramphastidae; genus Semnornis; species Semnornis frantzii. Next base: position 33,674 of record VWYK01008051.1, on the reverse strand, counting down.
GTAGAGCATGTTTTGTGGTCCCATCCGTCCTTGAGAGTACTGGTGTTGGCTAACAGAATTCCTTTTCGTCAAAGTATTTTCTGTTTTTACCTATACAGAAGTCCTTCAACTCATGAAAATTTGTAATGGGTAAACAATACAGCAAAGATATACAGGGGCATATGCAAAGGAGGGCCTTTTCTTTGTGGTCACTGGAGGTAACTGTAACCGACAGGAGTTATTTGGCTCTGCAGGATGCCTTTTGGTTTTTTGGTTTTTTTTTGTTAAAGTCATCACCAAACTGGAAAAACATGGACTTGATGGGTGGACCACTTGCAGGATAAGGAATTGGCTGGATGGTCGCATGCAGAGAGTGGTGATCGAGGGCACAATGTCCACCTGGAGACCAGTGACAAGTGGCATCCCTCAGGGGTCAGTGCTGGGACCAGTGCTGTTTAACATCTTTGTCAGTGATATGGACAGAGGAATCGAGTGCAGCCTCAGCAAGTTTGCAGATGACACCAAACTGCGTGGCACAGTCGACTTGCTAGAGGGCAGGGATGCCATCCAGAGGGACATGGACAGGCTGGAGAGGTGGGCCCAAGCCAACCTCGTGAGATTCAACAAGGCCAAGTGTAAGGTCCTGCACCTGGGCAGGCACAATCCCAAGCACAAATCCAGGCTGGGTGGTGAATGGCTGGAGAGCAGCCCTGAGGAAAAGGATCTGGGGGTCTGGGTTGATGAAAAGCTCAACATGAGCCTGCAGTGTGCACATGCAGCCCAGACAGCAACCGAGTGCTGGGCTGCATCAAGAGCAGTGTGGCCAGCAGGGCAAGGGAGGGGATTCTGCCCCTTTACTCTGCTCTTGTCAGACCCCATCTGGAGTACTGTGTGCAGTTCTGGAGCCTCCAGCACAGGAAGGACATGGAAGTGTTGGAGCGAGTCCAGAGGAGGGCCATGAAGATGGAGGCCATGAAGAGAGGGCTGGAGTAGCTCTGCTATGAGGACAGGCTACAGGAGTTAGGGCTCTTCAGCCTGAGGAAGAGAAGGCTTTGAGGAGACCTTGTAGTAGCTTTCCAGTATCTAAAAAGGGTCTACAGAAGGGCCTTGATGTTAGGAGGAAGCTCTTTACAGTGAGGGTGGTGAGACACTGGAACAGGTTGCCCAGGGAGGCTGTGGATGCTCCCTCCCTGGAGGTGTTCAAGGCCAGATTGGATGAGGCCTTGAGTGACCTGTACTAGTGGGAGGTGTTCCTGCCTATGGCAGGGGGTTGGAACTAGATGATCTTTGAGGTCCCTTCCAACCTTACCATTCTATGATTCTATGATCTTCGTGTCCTACTCCCACAAGCAGTTAAAAGTTGTCATTGGTTTTGGAAGGAAGAATTAATTGATTGTTTCACAGTATTTTGGAGCCAAATTTAGGTGGAAGAACTTAAAGGCTGTCCACATCACCTGCCCCTGTAATCAACTTGAAAGCACCAGAATGCATCGACTGGCTTCTTTCTGGATGCACATTAGTTTTGGCAAATGACAGAGTTCTATGTAGAACTGCTTGCCATGGAGAGGATAGGTCTAAACAAAACCATCATTCTCCATCTAGGAAAAATCTTATCAACTAGTTGGTCTGAAATTTACTGTATGGAGTTGTTTTGATCAATTCCCCAGATTTAAACAACTTCAGATTTTGTGGATACTTAGATCAAATTTGTAATTTGCAGTTTTGGCCTCTTCCTGACAACAAAAGGTTTCAGAAATGTCCGATCCTCTGCATATGTTACATGCTACAATCACAACAATAGAGGTTGTATTTCAGAGGATGCCTGTTACAAGGTGCTGAGAGTGGATTTATGTATAAATTGTAATTAGCCCTCTCTAAAGAGAAAGAAGTAGCAATATTTATTTGTGTCCATCTATTGAAAAGTATCCTGGAAAAAAATTCAGCAAGGTGCAAGCATTTGTCCATCTGCGTTACACCCCATCCCGCATTTACAGATGGTTACACAGAAAAGTGGATCAGAGAAGATAGTCCAGTAGCAATGAGCTTGGAGTGAAGAGGAAGAGAAAGCACAGTCCTGTAAGTACTGTGTGAAAACCAGCAGAAACTTTGGGCAGCACAGTTTTCCCTTCAAGAGGGCTAATCAAGAGACTGTCTTCACATTATTGCTTCAGCTTGTCTATTCTCTTACTCTTCCTCCATCTCCTTGCTTGTCTTTGAAACTAGTTACTGATGTGTTTGGGAAAGGGTAGCTCCTAGTCATTGACAGATAAATCTGCATTGTCTCTGTATTTTGCCCTTCTGAAGGAACATGCTTCCTCCTGCTTTTCCTTTTAGACTTCGCTGATACTTTTTCTGATGATTAAATGTATAATTTTATACCTTTTAATGAGTGACAAGTAGATGTCTTTTAGCCCGACAGCAGCTTTACAGAATGTCACGTTTTTATACTTAGTTTTCTTATCCTTACAGGGGATGAGCAGACTTCACTAGACACTTCAGTGACTTCATTTGTACCACTGCTAGAGCAGTCCCACTGACAGCTCATCCTCTTACTTCCAGTAAGGCAGTTTTTAGAATGATTGAGGACCCTTTGATCTCCAGCATCTCACCCTTGGTAAAACAGCAAAGTCACCAAGTAGGATGAGGTTTTACGCTTTTATTGGAGTGCCAGGCAGGCTGTTGTTTTACATTTCTTACTTCATTTCTTTAAAAATTCCATTTGATCTAACTCCACTGCTAGTAGTCCAGAAATAATGCAATTCCTTAGGGCATGAATGCTATTCAGACAAAATAATACCAATATTTGTCTGCTTTCCCTCTCTGGTATCTAACATCTTTGCCAGCTCATTTTTCTTCACAGAGGAAATAACCCATTTCTGGAATTCAGATTTTCCTGACTTCTTGGAAACAGGGAGTATCAAGTGTTCTGAGCAATGTTTCCTTTTGAAACCTTCTTAAAATAGTCTTTAAAAGATCTGTCACTTCTGAAAGGATTAAATTCCCTTGGAGTGTAATTTCTGGTGGCACTGATGGCATATGCCAGCAGAAACTCTGGATCTGCAATTTCTTGTGTAAGCTTCATTGCCCTTTGCTTGATAAGGAATGCTGCAGGAAGTAGGTCCCAAACCCAGCCATGAGTGTCTTTTGCTGTGCTTTTCTGAGGCTGTGCCCAGTGTTCAGAGAGATGATGGCCTGTCAGCAGCTGAACTGCTCTGCTTAGTGTGGTCATCACTCACAGAGGAGGGAGAAAGCAGTTCTCAAAAATACTGGATATGAAGAAAAAGAAGTATTTGATCATTTTCCTGTGGAACCAGTCCTCCCAAGAAAACAACTACAAATCAAAAATCAAAGCTCTTCCACATTACCAGAAGAGAGGTAAAAGGCTCATAATTCTTACTGAACAAATCACATGCTAGTGAGTCATTCATAATTGCTTTATAAAAATAGTGAATAAGAACTGTCTTATTCTGTACTTGATTAAACACATGCATAACTTTAGTCAAAAGAACCTGCCTTGTGAGCCTTAAGTTGAGGGAATAGACTCACTAAGAACCACATCTTGTGGAAAGTATGAATCCCACAGCCAAAAATGGCTTTGTGAGATGAAGTTCTCTTTTAAAGTGTATCTGCTGCAGAAAGATTTGTGTCTGTGAAGAGAAAGAGCTTGTGCTTACTTATCTTTCTGTAAATGGTTAGTATGGTAAAGATGGAGATTTAATCTATCTAAAAGTGAATTTCTTCATACATTTATTGTTTACCTATCTGGATACCAGATGACAAAGATGGGTCATCATTGTTTTATGTCTTTGACTAGTTACATCTTTACTCATAATACTTCATTCTCCCTGCAGTGAAGATATAAATTGAACTCTGAATGCAAAATAAAACCAATCCAAACAGTCAGATACAGTATATTAGAAAGGAAAAGTCTGAGCCATACTGAAATTTCACAATATTACATATTTTTAAAGTAAGTGCTATCAGTTTTCTGCCATGACAGTTCTCCACCTCTAAAGCCAAATGTGGTTCAAGGAATTTTAATTATTTATTTATTTTAACACACACTTATGTAAAAGTCAACACAAATATACAAATCTGACTTGGAAAATAGTTTCTTTGACAAGAACACTGAGCAGCCTTCTGTCCACCCACCTACAATCAACCCTCTTACTGACAGGTGAGCAAATTCAGCACTCCCCCAATCAATACTTCAGGAGATTGCATGTGAAAAGAAAGCCCCAGAGTGCTCCTGCAAAGTGGAATACAGGGTGTTAACATGTTGGTTTAACAAGTTCATAGACATAGCCCCAATAGGGGCTGCCTCCCAGCCCTGCCTCGTAAATGCTGAATAGTCCTATATTGCCTATGTCTCCTTCACTTGATAGATTCCCCTCTCTGGACCACTGCAGGTGGCAGTCTGCCTGGTGTATTTATGCACTCCAGCCCTGTTGGCTGTCGAGATCCTGGAGAGGATCAAAACTTGAACATGTAAATTTATGTGCCTACATGCAAGTGCCTCCTGCAAGGGTGGCAGCTCAGGTCGTCATGTTGATGATGGAGATCTCCTGAAGACAGTCTGAAGACTGTCTAGTGCACCCCTACAATATGTGTCCACATTTGGTCAGTACAACTGCTCTTCAAACTGATATGATAACACCTGACTTTAGGTATGTTAGCCTGTGAGACAGGTCTGAGCTGTGGTGCCATTGAGAGAGGGCAAGATACTGCCAGTGCTCCTTCTGGTCCCAGTGTAGGGACACCAGAGATGTTCCTTCCCATGAGCTGATGCAGATCTACATGCCCCTGGAGGGAAGAAGATATTCAAGCAGTCTGTGCTGCTGGGCTGTTGGTGTCTTTCACCCCAAAACGCCTTTGAGTACTTTTCTAACATCATGAGGATACTCAAAGCTACTTCTTATAAGTAGAAAGGCAGAAGGGTGTAGATGCCTTGTTGTTGTTCTCAGGATGTGAAGCAAATGATAAGCAAATGCAGTATTCAAAATACTAGAGGTTCATCTATTTAAGTGCATTAAATGTATTTTTCTGTCAGTCCTTTGCTCAAGAACATTAATCCCAGGGCTAGCTCAACTAGTTTTTGGAGATATTCAAAATGAATCAACCTGCTAGGCCAAATCTGGTAAAGCAAATCCCTTCTCCGGGCCTAGCATTTGTATTTAGGAACAAAACAGTACTGTACCAGGTAGAAATTAAATTTCCTTGCCTGTCATAATATAGTCTTACTAGTTTTGCATGTGTCTCTCACTTGCTACGCCATGTCGTAAGGTATGGGCAATCCTCTGCTCAGAAACTCAAAGAAAACTCTGGAGTAGTTCATTATGTTTACTGCCAAGGGAATTGTGCATATCAGCCCTCCAGAAGGGCCATGCTGTATTTCTGGAACCTGTGTGTCTGACCAAGTGGGATGCCCTTCTCCTGGTTTGGTTCTGCTGGCAGGATCAGCATGGCATCTAGGTCTTTTCTTGGTGCTGAGCACCATGGCATATTTAACTAATGCTCTTGTCACCTCCTGCACTCATTCTTTCAGCTCTCCTCATCCTCTTCTCCTGCTTGGCCTATTTCAGGAGACAACTGGTCAACAAGAAAGATGCCATCTCTCTCATGAAAAACGTGACTTGCTCAACCAAGTCTGGTCCACAAACTGGCATGTCTTACACCTAACCTGTGGTGGGTCAGAGTCACATGCAGCATCTCATGCTCTCATGGGTGGTTCACCCACTCTGGGCACCACGAGTGCTCAGTGCTCACCACCAGCAATGTTACTGACTACTTTCTGAAAACGATTATTTCCCTGAACACTGAAGAATAGTGAATGGAGAGGTAAATTGTTGACAAACTGTGATATGCTTTTGCATGTTGTCAATTGTCTTTCTTATAAATGGTCCAAGACTAGACTCCTGACATTGTCTACTGTGGACAAGAAGACAATATATATGGTCAATCAGCTAACAACCTTGAGCAGAGCTGAGTCAGGCCCAGCATGCTGCCCCATTTTTCCCTGCCTGGGGAGGACATTTCCACATGTGATGTTCTTTCCATCCTAGGGCCTGTGGCACAGGCTGGTGGCAGGACTATGCTAGCCTAGGATGTGTCTAAACATGCCCTGCTGGCACATGATAAATATGGAACCCAAGTGTCCTGGGTAACAAGACTAAATGTAGTGCTGAGAGAACAAATCCAAGTATCAACAAGAGGCGGAACCTGCATATGTGTTGCATCCCTGTGGGTGTATGTGTGCTCCCATGTAAGATTTCTTTGTTGGTCCAGGAAAAAAAAAGAAAGATAAGTTCTTATAATCACCCAAACATGCACGTTTGATTAAAGTTGTAACATGGGTTTAGTATAAACTGTAGCTTTAAAGTAAAAGAATGTTTTTTTGGCCACTGGATGGCAGAATCCTCCTCTAGTCTAACAATACAATAGCAGAACAGTTTGATAAAATTAAAGACATTGGAACTGTCGTAATCAATTCAGTGACTGATTAAAATGAATGTATCTAGTGGAAATGTAATTGCAGAGGCAAAATTTATGATTTTGGGAGACTCTTTTCTGACTATAACACCTGACCTTTAAATACCTGTCCTGTTCACATGAATGAGAGGGCACGTGTTCTGCAGATTCATCAATGTCCCCTAACTTTGCCCACCTTAAAAATGTGATGCTTATGTCTACATTATTTTTTTCTTGAATCTCGTACTGTGTTACAACTAAATGACTGAATTACACAAATCACCACACACTTGAGACGTATAGAATCATAGAATGGTTTAAGTTGGAAGGCACCTCAAAGATCATCTAGTTCTAACCGCCCACCATAGGCAGGGACACCTCCC
>VWYK01008051.1:13854-26486 GCA_013399775.1 Semnornis frantzii | reverse complement strand
CAGGGCTGCTCTCCAGCCATTCACCAACCAGCCTGTATTTGTGTATATGTTTAGGAAAATGCTTCAGTTCGCACTATTATAACATCTTTTAAATATAAACATAATAGTAGGTACAGGTGCTAAAACTCAAGTAATATAGTGATTGGACTAGCAATGAAAAAAAAAATAAAAAAAAACAACAGAGAATTTCTGTTGAGACTGCATGGTATTTTGAAATAGTTGCTGGAACTTACCAGGAATTACTTTTAAATATGGAAAAAATAATGTTTATACCCATTATTTATGTTTTTACTTATGGTGAAAGTATGCAATATATACTGAGCAAGTTCCTTAGACTGTGTCTGAGCTAAAGGAGAACAAGGAAATGATCTAAGTCTTCACCATTGGCAAGTGAAAAGTCAGACTTTGTCCTCAACCTCAGAGGGTTTGATTTTACTTTCTATTAAGCAGAGACTATAGTTTTTATTTGCAGAGACCGTCAAGAAATTCTGAGTATTATTAAGAATCTAAGCCTCTTTTTTTTTTTTTTCCACCTAGGATCTACTTTGATGGGATTGTATATCCACGTGAAGACTTTAACAGAGGTTTGTGAAGCGAAATGAAGCAAATCTCATAACACATGACAATCACCATGTTCAAATGAAAAGCTTTCCTCAAATGGCTAGCCCTTACCTAGGAAAGAAAAAGTTTGCAAATGCATCACAAAGGACAAAAAATAAGGTACGACATAAACAAAAGTATGACATAAACCCAGCATCCACTTCTTCATATGTTAGACTTTGCTATGTCCTTGTGAAGACTTTCAGGTTTTGGCTGGGAGAGTTCATTTTCTTCCTTGGTATAGTGTTATGTTTTGGAATTAGTATGAGAACAATATTGACAACCCACTGATCCTTTAGTTGTTGTTAAGTGGTGCTAATACTAAGTCAAGGATTCTTCAGCTTTGCATGTCTTGCCAGCAAAACGCTGAAGAGGCACAAGAGATTGGGAGGGGACAACCAGGACAGCTGACCTAAACTGGCCAAAGGAATATTCCTTTTCATATGATGTTATGCCCAGTATATAAAATGGGGAGAGTTGGACAGGAAGTGCAGATTGATGATCAGGGAGTTGTAGACCATCAGTTAGTGGGTGGTGAGCAATGGTACTGTGCATCCTTGTCTTTCATGGGTTTTGTATCACTCTCTCTTGGTTATCTTCCTCTTCATTGCAATTGTGATTACTATTATTATTATAACATTTCATTTTTACTTCAGTTAATAAACTGTTGCTAAATAATGAGCTTTACTTGGGTTTGTTTCTTTTCCCCATCCCAGCAGGAGGAGGGGGAGGGGAGGAATGAGGCTGTGTGGAGCTTAGTTACTTGCAGGAGTTAAACCATGGCAGTCGTTTATGAATGCCTAGGCTACTCCTTTTTGTTAAGAGACAAAATAGTGTTTAGACTGGTAGGAACGGAAATGTGCTTTTGCGTCACCTTTACAGCAACAAAATCTATAGACTATTCCAGAAAAAGTAAAAGAGAAATAGAGCAGGGCAGTTTAAGTGTGAACAAAACAAAAGCCATGCAGAGGGGTGGAGGATACCACCTGCATTGCAATAAAGAATAGATCTTCCATGTCTTGACAAGTGCTGTGTTGGAGATGCATTTCAGCAGGCAGCAGCAGCAAACGGGAAAATCCCACAGAGGTGCTGTGAAGCTGCCTTTTCTCCCCTCCCTGGCAATTACCACTTGGCTCAGGATTACAGTCTGTCTTGATTAAAACGACCCTCATGGACCACCCTAGGATCCAGCCCCACCCCCTCTCTGTGTGGAGCTCTCCTAATGCATTCTCCAAAGAGCATCTAAACCCTGAAAACTGCAGAGCTGCATTTCCTCTGCACAGTGCTTGCCAAGGCATGCCAGAGGGTAAGAGGGCCTTGAGAACATCTGGATTATAATTAAACTGAAATTTACAGTAAGTAGACCTAAGTGACTTTAACAACAAATTTATTGCTGATAAAGCCAGATAAGTTTACCAAGATAACCTTCTGTGTTTTCTTCTTCCTGAATAAAATGTAGCTTTGTAATTTATATTGAGAGCACACTGGGAAAGCTTCTTTTTCACTTGAGGACTAATTGCAGGTCCAGTAAAAGACCTTATTTGCACCACGACATTACACACCGGTGCTACTGTTTGTATGTGTACCAGACTTGTCAGAGAGATGTAGGATTCTAGCTGCTGAAATGCAAGACCAGATTTGGGGCAAATAAATCATCGGTTATGATGCTTTAAAATATCTTATTAAAGGTATGCAGAGGGTTAACAGTATGGCCTGTAGTTTGGTTTTCTGAAGACTCTCCTCATTCAGCAGACACACATCAGGATAAATTCACAAGTCACTGGGACTCAATGCCTGCACGCCACTGATACTCATAATTTACTAACAGGGTAGGACATTGATGTTACACCTGACTGAAACACACGTGGGACTGCCCTCTTGTATCAGGTCAGCAGGTTTGGGGCCACTCTCATATTTTTCAGTGTCTCTTTCCTTTGGGAGCCGGACTGGGGCAGCCAGCCTGTGCACTCAGAGTGGCTGCTGGACGTGGGTTTCTCTGACCATGATCTGACAGACCTGCAAGTGTCTCTGCTGTGTTCCTTTTGCGATGCTGCAAAGAGCATCGCAATGCCTCTCCTGTCATTTTTTTACAGAAACCACTGTCTCCTCAATCCTTGGCCTTTTATTTTTCTTTCTTGGGATGCTCACCTCCCCCAGGGATGGTGCAAAGCATAATCTACACAGGTGGGAATCCCTTGAGGTTTCCTCTCATGACTCACATACAAAGTAGTATCAATGCTGTTGTTTTACACTTGCCACATCTCTGTTTTGTTGCAGTAAGTAATTTTTGATGAAGCCAGGCAAAGTGTTTCCTCCATGGGCACTGCTAATGTGGAGGATCTCAATGCATTTGCTAACAGAATGAGAGACTTTAAGTGGTTCCTTTTGAGGCCAGGTCATACGTTGACACCACACAGCCCTCAGCTGCCACGTCCTCATCCATTGCATCACAGGTTCAGTTTGGAAGGAGCCAATGGACTAGTTCGGCACGTCAAAATTAATGTTGTGAAATCCTTAGGTATATTAACATTTCAAAGCACAGTCATAGGTGTCAGCAACTTCAGTGATGGAGCGAGCTACACCAAAATTATGGCTTAACTTGTCATGAAGAGTAGACTCTGAAAAATCAGTAATCCTTCCTGTTTTGCAATGTATATCTTTGCCCCAGGTCACATTGAGAAGTCACTGTCGAGTGTTTAGCAGAAAAAATGGTGTACATCCCGGTGCTTGTGCTTTGTAAATTCTTTTATTTTTTTCCATTTGCTGCCTTTCCTTCTGCAAGGTTATCCCTCCTGTATGAATGTCCCTGTGACATGCTGCTGTCTTTCAGCATTAATGTCACAAATTTGGGGCTTTATCTTACTGTGGCTCTGTTCCCATGTGTAAAACAACCCAGCTAACCTCAGAAGATGATGTGAAAAGTTTTATCAGCAGCACCTCCTTTTATCAGCAGCACCCAATCCATTAATGACGGGTCAATTGAAAAGTCTTCACTTATGGCCTAACCCTGCTCAGTAAGGTCAGAATTAAATGGAAGGGTTTCCTCAACTGAGCTCCTCAGGGCTAATTTCTTTCCTCTGGTAAAAGGATATGTGGGAGTGGATTCAAGCTTGATGCCTTAGATGTGGGAAAAAAGTCCCAGTACTTACTTTCAAGAACTTTTTCCTCCAAAAGGTCAAGTTGCTTCTGAAGGCTCAAGGGTCACCTTTGTTCTTGTGCTACCTCTCTCCTTGAATGTAAACTGTACCTTGGAACACTAAACTGTCTGGTTTGCCAAGGTGGAAATGTGCTTGTGCTTCAGAAAATGGGGCATGAATTTGGGGGAATTTGGGATTGAATGGGTGTTGCCACTTTTGTGACTCACTCGGGCAAAATGCAAAGTAGGGTAAAGATTGTATAGCAGGAGCATGGAATAACTAAGTATCTGTTTTGCATAGCTGTTATCCAAGGAGACCGGGCTAGAGCAAACATATTCAGTGAGACACACAACAACTCTGATGGCGAAGTCTGGCCAAAATAAATGAGGAGATATGTACACAGACCAAAGTGGATTTGAGCTGAGAGGAGCACTTGCAGTTCTTGTGGAACAAAACTACAGGGTGGTTGCAGCAAATCCAGCTTTTTTTCGTTGTAAGAAAATAGAAAACCCTCGTGGTGTGGAATTTAAATTTCCCAAGTCTCCTCAGAAATGGTGGCTCACACTCCTCCAGAGTTTCTTATTCCCTTGCTGGTGTTTGGAGGGTAATGAGGCGATCTGTGGAGGACTTCTTCAGCTATTTGTCTCCCCAGGATTGAGTGGTACTGCAGAGAAAGCAAACTCCCAGAAGACATTGGCCATTCCCATGGCCTTGATACATTTTATTTCTGTAAGTGGAAGAAATGCTCCAACAGAAGTATTCACCCACCCCCTGTAGCTTTCCTCATTGCTGCTCTATAAATTAAGGTTTGCAAGGATTTTTCTCCAGAGCGGCCCCTCAGGGCAAGTGCAAAAGTCATTAAATGAAAACAAATGTTCAACTCTTTCCTCCCCAGTTGGCCTGTTTAAAAATACAAACTGAAACAGAAAAAGGTAGGTGTTTCCTGGTTTGCTAACTAAAAAGAGAGGTCGATCTGAGTGCTGGTGTAAGCAGTGGGACCATCCATGCTTCTTCAATTGGGGCTGACCAAGAAGAAAGAAGTGGTCCTTGAAGCAGGTGCAGTGAGGCTGACTCTCAGGAATTCCGCAGTAGACAAAGGGGAATAAGGCACACATCTTGTCTTTGGAGCACAGCGTCAGTCCACCTCTGGGTGTAGGCTTGCATGTGGACAGCGTGTCTGCCAGCAGTTTGACAGAGGCTCAAGCTGGCCATTTGCTAACAGTAGATGCAGTAGTGTTGTCTCCAGCCACGGCGTGATGAAGAAAAATGCCAGAGATGTGCTGGCTTCATGAAACATGGAGTGGGTTTGCCTCCATGGCAGTTAGATGGATGCAGGAGCAGTGAAACTGTGTAAGGGCTTTGGAATGGATGAAATGTCTATGTGATGCCAGAGCTCCTTACTTTTCAGGCTGCAAAAATACAACCTGCTGAACGAAACGCAGCAGCAAACAGTTTCCCAGAAACTTTAGCAGGACTTGAATGAGGTCCCTGTCTGCCTGATATATCTGACAGTGATATATCTGACTGGTAACTTGCTAGCGAAAGTGTACTGGAGGGCTTTAGTAGGAACACCAGAGTCCAATGCAGTTTTTCTTTGCCCTGGTGTGAACTAATGTCTTCATAACTCTCTGTCAGTGAATTGTATTAGCTGCAGTTCAGAGTAATCAGTCTCTCTTGGGAAGTTACCATTTGACTTTCGCACTTGCCCTTACTAAGTAATGCTATAAATCTTTGAATGGTCTGGCTGACTTTAATCTAGCTGCAAGCCTGTTGAATACTTGGTGACTGGAGTGGAGGAAGGAGGGAAAAAAGTACCTCTTTGCTGTGATAAAGTCATTCAGAGAGCAGAAAAAAAGAGATGAATATGGCTCATCTTACTAGTGAAATGAATTCAATATGCATTGTTACATATTGTGTTAGCACATCTCAGGGCTGGGAATGATTATTCTCTTAAGTGAATTTTATCTGGGAAGTGAAAATATGTGTTTAGTTGTATCTTAACAGCACCCTTTAGAATAAGATCCTGTCAACAGCAGAACTCATAGGCTGGTTGTGAATTACCCTTTGATGTGCTGTAAAACAAAATATTTGAACAAGGCATTTGGAGGGCATATACTGCCTGCAGATGGAGCACCCAGGGAAGACATAGGGAACCAGGTGCTAGAGCATGCTACCTTTGCAGCACAAACCTTCTGAGTCATAAGCCTAAGTGATGGCAATCCAGCAAAAGCTTGGGACTTCTCAAGGGTGGGATTTATCTCATTGTCTAGATCTTGCAGAGTCATCTAGAGTCCTTTTAAAGGATAACGAACAGACTCACCTCATTGCATGTCTACCAAAACGTGACATTGTTTTTAATTCCTAGTCATCTGAGTGCATTGTCCCTTTGCAGGGGTCAAGGGATTGCTTTCCCATCCCATCCACATTCATTATCTATGTTCCTGTGACCTTGTGAAGTGAGAGGATACACCCACTATACCAGGTTTAGCATGGCAAATAAGCAGCATTTATAACAAATATGATCTGGTAGGCATTTCTGATGGATTAGGTGTTACTAAGGGGTATTAGGTGCAGGATAGCAAGATGTGCTGTGGGAGGTGCTTTACTGAGAGGCAGCTTGATTAGTTGCACCTGCATTGGTACATTACGCCACAGCAATGTAACAGAGGCCACTTTGCACTGAAATCTGCTCAGAAAAAGATGGGAGTGATAGCTGTGCCAGGCAATGCATTAAAAAGAAAAAGAACAAGAGAAAAAGTATTGTGCTCAATTTTTTCAAGGCTATCAGACACATCCATCAGTAATCATGTCTATTAACGTTATTACTATTGATAATGTTCTGTTCTGAGCTTCCTTTACTTGAGCATTCATAGTACTCAGGTACCAGCTGAAAGGCTTCCAAAGTTTTATTCCCTGAATATTGGTAGACAAAATTATTTTCAGAGGTAAGAAATCTTTGAAAAATTACTTTCTCTGGGAATTTAATGTTGGCATCTTAAAAAAAAAAAAAAATGTGAATCTTTGCAACATAGCAGAAATAAGAGAAAAACCTGCCCTTGGCACATTCGGTGCTCAAATTCAGCTGCAGCACCAGATTTGAATGAGACAGCAAAGCATGACAACCACCTTTTACTCCTGAATGCTTGAGGTCAAAACGGAGAAAATGCACCATTCATTTATAGAAATTTCCAGTGTTTGAGGCAATCATTGATTTTTTGCTGTTATCAGCTACTTGTACTACCATATGTTATAAAAATAATGACTTCCCCACCCTTTATATCCTTGTATTGTGCTTGTTTATGCAGTTCTGCTGAGACATTTAGGAAATAACCAGAGGAAGTTTGAAACTAAGCTTCCTATAATGTTACACATAGCTGTTTGTGAGTGTGTGTGCTTATGTGTGAACACTTGCATTTCTCTGGAGATTGGTGTAGTCAGGCATTTTGAGGTACATTTATATATGTCCTATGTTGAATAGCGTATCCTACTACTAAAAAAAAAAACCAAAACCAAAAAACAAACAAACAAAACCACCAAAACCAACCAACCAACCAAACCCCAACAACAACAAAAAAGAACACCCAAACCCAAATGAGACGGAAAGGCAATATTTAATCCTGAATTTGAAATTAAATAACATATCAAGGACTTTGCTTTACATATGCAGTGCACTAGCGGGATCCTTTCCTCAGGCATTCTTATGTGCTGCAACCTTCTGCATCTTAGAAATGCTCAGAGGGGGCATGTGTGACCAGTCTATCCCATTGTCACAGACCTGTACTTGAAGTTTTGTTATGTGTTTTAGACTTCTGGCTAAAATGTACGTTGTATATAGGTCCATAAGCGTCACAGCAGGAAGAAGAGATGTATGCCTTGTGATTTGCTTTTACGTCCTTATGGTGAACGTTACTTCCAGCTTAAAGCATACTGGTGTTTAGTGGCTTTGTATTTCTTTTGGGAAGAGGAGACTTTTACTCTTCAGGAAGGTTAAGTGGATAACTAGTTTGGTTTGCATTTTTTGGGGGAAAAAATCTGACATTTTTATATGTGTCAGGACACCACTAATGCTTCTTGTTTTTCACCAGCAGTAGAGAAAGCATGTTTTGTGAAACACACTTTAACAGTCTTTATGCTTGCAGGTTTGCAAGATCCAGCACATTGAGAAAAAAAATATTTGGTGAAAAGATTGGGCAAGAAAACCAGATGCCAGCCTACCAAGAGCAGGGCAATGAAAGCACTTCTCTCTCCTGTTGCTATATGAAAGGTGTAAGTCACAAAGCCTACTGCTTTCCTCCAATGTGTGAAGCTTACCTCTAGGGCTGCTCACCTGGATACAGCAGGGAATATTTGGGGAAGGAAGTTGTTGCAATGATGATTATGAGAAAGCGAAGGGAAGTCAAAGAGCAGACATTGTATGGCAATTTCTGTCTGCCTGCTTTGGCTACTTCACTCTGCCATTAGAAAGTGTTCTTTGCTTCTCACATTTGTAATGGAGCTACAAGCCAAGGAACTCAACCTCTAGCCAGCTAGCAGGGTGAGTTCACTGGCCAGTGCCAGGTATGAAGAGAAAATGTCAGGAATAGACTGCATGAGAAATACTAATTCCTTCTAATGCCTGAGAGCTGAGGCATGAGCATCAGTTTGATTTGATGCATTTTCTTCAGCAGTGAAGCAGGTCATCTTGGATCTGCTCCAGAGAGCTTATTCTTGGCTTGTAATAGAGTGAATAAATATCACTCCTTGCTTGTAAGGCCGGGTCCAAGTAGGTGGCTTTCCCCTGGGATAGCTCTGTCAATCCCTCTTCAGCTCTACTGTGTTCCTGTGATTAGGCTGAGTGCATTATAAAGTAATAATCCTCTTCGGTGCTTTGAAAATCTATATTAGAGCCAGAAAACAGGAGCTCATGTGGCAGTATGAATGGATGGACAGCCTGGGTCTGGTGACAGCAGCAACATCAACAACAGTGGTAGGATATAATCTCTTGGCAAAGGCTGCAGCAGGCTGAAAACAAGAATGAGTTCAAGGAAGCTTGAAAAACACACCCTGGAGGTGGCTGTTGCAGCTCAAGTCCTTATGTTTGTAGTCACAGGCCATGTAACCAAGCCATGGGAGCAATCAAATCCTGAATTTGCTGCTGCTCACCTGGGGCAGCTGCTCCCTTACACATGAGCTGGGACTGCCTCTGCCTCCAAATATCCCATGTGTGTAAATAACCACAGAGACCGTATTGATACCTGTGTGGTTTTGCTACTGAACTCTGCTCGGGTAAAGCAGGAGAGACCTTCCTATGGTGATGCAGTGATGCCAGCAGTAAAATGTTCTCATGCTGGAGTTTATTTTGCTTTTTTAAAAAAGTCCCTAAGGTGCTGTTGGATGAAGGGATGTACAGCAGAAATGCTGCTATATTGCTCCTCCAAATCCACTGTTGGCTACAAGAGAAGTATATCACATTTCTTGTACAACCATTAGCTGCACTGGTGAAGCTTTCATGTGCCAGGCACTGGGCAAAAAGTACGAAGGCCCCTAATGGCGTAGCTGTCAGTGTGGCCACCATGTACTTGCATTGCCTCAGCTAGGGCCAAGCAACATCATGAGGAAAGTACTGAACTGCTATCACTGCTCATGGTTGCATGAATGCCAGTGTCTGCTACTTTTTGCCATAGCAAGGACAGCTGTGACTCTCACTTTAATTTGACCCTCTCCTATACATCGTCCTGGAAGAGAAGATGCAAAGCTGATTACGTTTTGAAATTGGCCCAGTGGATGAGGAGGGAGCACTTTAGTTCTCATTTCATCATTTGTTCTCCTCTTCATGTTAACCAGCAACCAAAGAGAAAAAAGTAAGTTGGAAACAATGAACGAACCTCAGAAATGTTCTGCACACTGAATTAAAAAAAGTCAGCAAAATGCCTAAGGCTGCAGGTGAAGATTCTTGCTCTGAGGCTGCTGCAGCCAGTCACATGCCCTGTGCGAGGGAGGAACTGCTCATGTCACTTGCATGGTGGCAGCAAACTCGGCACTCCAGCACATTCGCTTGCAAGAATAACACTCCCACTGTTGGGTTTTACAAGGTAATGAAGCACTTCCCAAAAGGGTAAAGCTGCAGGATCAAAGCCACAAATACAGAATCACAGAAATATTCAGGATCACTAAATCCAACTGATAACCCTACTCTACAAAGCTCACCCCTAAACCATATCATCAAGCACCACATCTAAATGACTGTTGAACACACCCAGGGCAGGTGAGTCAACCACCTCCCTGGGCAGCCCATTCCAATGCCTGAACACTCTTTCCATGAAAAAAATTTTCCTAATGTCCAGTCTAAACCCACTCAGTCACATCTTGAGGCCATTCCCTCTTGTTCTATCACTGATTACCTGTGAGAAGAGAAGACCAGCAGCAACCTCTCCACAATGTCCTTTCAGGTAGCTGTAGAAAGTGATGACATCTCCCCTTAGCCTCCTCTTTTTAAACTAACCAGCCCCAGCTCCCTCAGTTGCTCCTCATAAGATTTATTCTCCAAGCCCTTCACCAGCTTTGCTGCCCTCCTCTGCACTTGCTCCAGCACCTCCACATCTCTCTTGTATTGAGGTGCCCAAAACTGAAGAGAGTACTCACGGCGTGGCCTCACCAGTGTCAAGTACAAGGGGACTTTACCTGCACACTCAAAAAGCTGCTGATCTCCTGGTCTGTCACTGGGACAAGGCTGGTATGGTGATTTCTTGGCAGTTCTTGGCTTCTGGCCATCAATGTATGTTTTTGCTAGCATTAACTACAACCAAGAGGGACAAACATGCAATATGGGAGCCATTACACTTGGGCACATGAGGCTGCCTCAAAATAGGTGTTTCTGACTGTCTTTTTTCAACCCTATTGCAGATGTGTGATAGTCACAAGAGTTCAGACCCTCAAAAATAGACAGGTTGACCTGAGCATAGCAAAATTGTTCTGGGCTATTGGGCCTTGTGTTACTGATTTTTCAAATGAAGGGAAAAATAATTAAAAAACATAGAGTCTTCCTCAGTGCCTCACCTCATCCTTCTACAAGACTGGTGCAGATTTTTTCCTGCCCAGTCCCTGAGATATTCAAGACCAGACTTGATGCGGCCCTGGGCAACCTGATCTAGTTGGAGTTGTCCCTGCACATGGCAGAGGGATTAGATAAGATGGCCTTTGAAGGTCCCTTCCAACCTGTTGTAATTTGTGAATCTGAATCTGTGAGAAGTCTCTGTCTTGCCTATACTACCTGGCAACAGCCAAAGACACCCTCTGTTGAAAATAATTGAGTGGAACAATTCACACACCCAAGAATGAGCAGGGGCAAACCCAGTGATGTAGCAGTCTTCTGAGGGTGCAGGATTTCCCTTGAGAGTTCTTCAAGGACTCATGACAGCCTACTAGGGTAGAGCCTGAAAGAACTTCGTAGCCAGCCTGGATGTTCTCTAGCCTTAGTGTGAAGTCTGTCATCATCGCATTTCTTTAATGAGGAAACCCTTTCCAGAAAACTCTCTGAATTCATGATGGTCATCATGTAGACATTGCTACAAAGGGTGAAGAACCCTGTATAAGACTGAGATGGGTGCACTAGCAACATGAAACCCCAGTCCTGTTGAGTGAGTACTTTGGGTCTGCTCTTGTTTTCTTAATCAGGAGGTCTAGGCAGTAGAGTGCTGGAGGCTGGACATTTGCAGCCAGGGCTGACAACCGATGTGCTAACCACCCATGCTCACCCCTTGACAATGGACTTCTTTCTCATGTTTCTTCTTGTCCTCCTTAAATATTATAGTACCGTGAAAGCTGCAGTGAATTAAAATCTAACAGAGTTTTGTCTGCGAACAGGGAGGCTAAGGAGGTCTATCTGGTCCCTACAGTATCACATGATATTCAGCTCCAGTTTTATTTTTAATCTGCAAGAACAAGTGTCTCTAGTATAATCATGTAAAAAGGCTCTGAATTACGTGTGCAGACCAAATAGGTACCAAAAGGAATTCCTGCTGGGTTTTTACATGAAAGCTTTGTACTGCTTATTGCTAAAAACAACAATTTCTTCCTCTTTGTAGGACTTGTAACCTCTTAAAAAAAAAAAAAAAAAAAGTTCCTGAAAGAGTTTATTACTGAAAATCAGTATCCTGCTTTTTACCTTTTACCAGAAAAAGAAAAGTCTGTTTCAGACACAGCTGATAGTCCTTGTACTTCTCTGGGCTCAGCATCTTTCTTGTCCTTTCTTTTGTGTATGTGTTTCTTCCAGTTTACCAGCTCCATCAAATAAATAGATCACTGTTATGATTATATTCCATGCTGAGATAAATGTTACTAACAGTGTTAAAACATTGCTATAGAACAATATGCCCCCTGGGTGAAAATACAGTAGTTAAGTGCAGAAAATGTGGGTCTCTCCATGCAGTCAAAACACAATTTAAACCAGCCAGGTTTCAAAAGTGCTTTAGTTGGGCAAATATGACACATGCTTTTGTTATCAAAATATATCTGGATCAATATTGTTCTTTGAAATCACACAGGGTCTCTGCTGGAAGATGGCTGCAATGAAAATTACTCTGTCTAGGATTTCATATTGCACTTTGTTTGCTCTCTGAATGAGGGAGAAGCTAGAAAAATGCTGATGCTGAAGGTCCTAGGCTACCTCTTAAAGGTCCTTCAGCTTTTCTTTGTTGTTTACTGGCCCAGGGATACAAGGCAATGGAAGTCAGGCATACCATTTTCTTCAGGTCCTACTAAATCTCAAGATGCAGGATAACAAATTCAAGATGACACCAAGATATCAACATTTCATAAAGAAAAAAATGGAAGGAAGAATTTAACAGTGCTTGAATAACATAAATTTTAAAGATCTTCTATTTTGTTGGGTTTTTTGGGGTTCTTTTTTTTTTTTTT